>CM067477.1:29199645-29223158 GCA_034552555.1 Semaprochilodus insignis
GCGATGGTTTGTCTTTGAAAAGTGACAGCTTGGAGCAACCTGCACTGTACAGCCAGGCCTGTGAGGCTTTTCACGGCATATTATCTTCATAATGCAATTTATTACCATTAAAAAGAGCCCTAAAGGATTGATTCTGTGATAACGCCAGCATTAGCAAGCCAGCGTCCTGCCAGAAACAAGGCGCCCTCCATAAACAAAGACAGTTACCTTTTCGTCTTGAGGTGGTGAGGAAAACTGGTGAGGTGAATCTTCACAGTCACTCATGAAGCTTCCCTCACAGCCAACTCTGACATTTGAAACAAACACAGAAGTGTATTTATTGGAGGTCTTTCAGAGCAACTCGCTATAAATGACCGTTAACGTCGAAGGGTATTAGCTAACAGGCTAACGATCCTCATATTAGTCTGACGTTAATTCTGTCAGAAAGTAAACACAAAAACTGACGAACTGAATGAGAAAAGCACTTGAGTTTGCTGCAGCTATAGCTGTAAATTATGTTTTTTGGTCAAAACCGGTACTTTTACAGCACTGAACGAGGTTTATTTACAATGTTTTAAACTTTATCCGCTACCATGATTATATAGGCGTCGAAGCTTCTCTTCCCGCTTTCTGTCTCCGAGGTAACAGTCACTGTGGCGAGCTATTTACGGGCGCGTGCAGGTGCTAGATGCTTGGTGCGCATGCGCAGGAGTTTAGACCAGGAAGATCCAGCTGCACTCTGCATCGTGGCTGTGCCCAAACCTCTATTGCACTATTGCATACGATCAATCAATCAATCAGTCAATCAGTCAATTAATCAGTGAATCTTTATTTTCACTAGTAAATACAAAAATGGATTTAAACCCGGCAAACTAAATCAAAAGGAAGACCATATAAAATAAATTGACAATAAACTTAAACGGAATGATGAAAGAAATTAAGTGAACAATTACAGAATGATGAAAGAAATTAAGAGAACAATTAGGGTGTATAATTAATAAACTAATTTATAAGACTGAAACAAAAAAGGTAATTAGGCAAACTAAAATTAAAACAAACAATAAATAAAAGTTTTAAAATAATGAGAAGAAATAAATGAGATGAAATAAAGTAAAATAGCACATTCTGGAAAATAAAAATAACAATAATAATAAACAATGCTAGTAAAACAACTACTAGACCACCATGTGTAATACATTCAACATTGTGATGGTATGTGGCTCTGTCCTCATGTTTGTACACACCTGTTCAATCACCATTGAAGGGTATGAAAAGGGAACCCCACCAGATATTAAAAAATTGCGTGCATAGTTTAATCGTTAAGATGTAAACAAAGACTTGGGGAGAGTGGTTTGGTACAAAACTCCCTTGTTGGCGATAGAAGGCAGACGTGTCCACCTCTAAAAGCTTCCTCATAAAAAGTTATTATATAAATCGGTTATGAATACACTGCATAATTTCTGAGACATTGATTTATGATAGTTTTGTGATTAGATTTTGGGTAAAAATGTGTTTAAAAGCCATTTGTGGTGGAGGTGTACACACAGGGAGCTGTGATGCAAAATATTCCCCAAAGAAACCTGTATTTTCATATTGTCCATCATGATTTTACCATCATCAGCATTACATACAGTATAAAACTCAGTGGGTACGTGTAGGTTCACTGGTGGTGACTATATTGTGTTGTAGACATGTTGATCCCTGGTTCCCATCACCACCACTATGAAGAAATCTTAGTCTTTAAGTTTCTGTAATATTATTATGGAATATTTCTGACTAATATTGCAATGATGTTTTACTGCCATTTAGTTGTGGTTGTGATGTCACAACACATGGAGGTTTGGTTGGGTCTGATTAGTCTCACTCATCTACAATGTACACTGTACGCCGAGATTACAAACACCCACAACACCATGACATATTCACAACAAATCAGCTNTGTACGCCGAGATTACAAACACCCACAACACCATGACATATTCACAACAAATCAGCTGTTCAGATTACCTCCTATTTGCCCACAGGGACACCCTGGTGGCTCAGGCCCATGGGCACACCCCCCATAAAAGCCACAGGATGATCTACACCTATGTGTATCAGTACTAGCACAATAACCTTTTTCCTGACCTCCTATTTTATGAGTGACTGAGTTGATTCTGTGCTTTGTATGCCACCAATAGATGTAATCCTGCATCATTTTAAGTGCAACCAGGCACGGGTCTCTCTGCTGGATGGCACCACCAATCAAAAACACACTCTGTCCTCTCCTGTCCTGGCTGCCTAGGCTGTGCTTCGAGCCTTCTGAGTTTCAGCTGAGGAAAGAAAGAAGGATTAGATGTAGGAGAAGGAGAAGTGGATGGAGAGAGCTGTCTAGATGTGAGAAAAGAGAGTGGTGAAGAGTGAGGGAGAGAGAGACAGGGGGAAAGGAGGGTGAGATAACAGTTCAGAGTTGTGATGGAAAATGGAGGAGAGTGTAAAATGCATGAGCACGAAGCAACGAAATGGAGTGAGAGTGAGAAGCAGCATAAATCAGTAACCAAGATTAAGAAAATGAACTGCTCTTCTAAATGAACTGCTCTTCTAATCAAGCATTAACATTTTGCACTGATAAGACGTGAACAATGACTGCACAGTTTTTTTCACCTCAGTAAATCATACTATAGGTTATAGCAGTTAGCTAATGTTAGCAAGTGACTTTAAAAGATCCATATTATCCCAACTGAAAAATAAATGCACTCATCATCTAAAGAACAGTTGCATCCAGACGGAGGTGTGGGATTTCAGTGCTGTTGGGAAGGAAGATAAAGGTTACCAGGAACAATAAATGATGATACATTTAGGCTGATATGATCAATATTTATTGAGCTACACATACAGAAGTAGTGTCTCTCAGTAAGGTGTCGGGCCCCCATGTTTGCTAACCCAACATGCCAGACGTCTCAGCATGGAGCTGTAGAGGTTCCTAATGGTGTCCTGTGATAATCCATCCCATGCAGCTTGAATATTCTCACACAGTCCCTGCAGATGGTGCGGTAGGGGTGGAGGTGGAGTGACACCAAGCCTTCTGGACATGTGACACATGACAACAAACCGTTCATCACCGTGCTGACCACGGTGCCTCCACACACGGATTCGTTGGTCGTCTCCACCAAGACAAAAGCGGGACTCGTCACTGAAGATGACCCATGTTAAGGGCAGTCGTCGTAACGGTCTGTGTGCATGTAGTCCTGAGTCATGCAGCCATCTGCCAATGGCGCTGGCACTAACAGGGTGACTCATGGAGGGCATCACTGCTCACTGAAATGTCTGCAATCATGGCTGTTTTGTCAGTCAGGTACAGCGATAAGGCCCGTCCTTGCTGACGTTCTGCCAAACAGGAAACTTGAATCATTCGCATGTCAAGCCTACCCACCAAGTTTCATTCTTGTCGGTTGATTTTGGGTGCAACCATTCTTTTGACAATGAGAGTATATATCTACCGAATACTAGTGATGCACCAAATTGAAAATATTTTTTGTATATATAATTAGCTGTTTTATTTCTGCTTTTGTATGAATGTAATAATGTTGATGATGCTTCCAAAGCAATAATAATAATCACCATGATGCGAAAGAGAACAGAGAGCACAAAAGACAAAAAGTGTGTGAATCTGAAGCACACAAATATGTATATATATATATGCTGGAAGTCTTATTAAAGCAAGAGAAACAAAAGCGTCAGAATACTTGTTTGTGTGGAGCCAGAATTGGCCAGTCGTAGATGCTGGTAAACCCCATCATGCACCGTGAATGTGGTTCTTGTTGCAATAATGCCACTGTGTCGTTAATTGGCCTGAGGACCGACATTTTCCCCTTTTTGCTCCTGCGGTTCGCTAACGGCTTGCAGCTACTCACCCGCTCCGCAGTGTGGGAATTGCTCAGGGACGCTCGGCCTCATTCATTAAAAGCTGCACTCCACGTCCTCTGTGTCTCAGGGCCTCCACACAGCTCATCCTCTCCACACCGAGGGGGTTCCTCAAGTGTTCCTCTAATTAGTTCCAGCATTGGTGGCTGTTGTTTTGCACTAAAAGGGGTTCACCACTGAGCGGCTGTAGTGAATGTGAATCTTACATTCCTGTGTTATCTGCATGCGTAAATTAATGGGCCCCCTATTCGATAATTAGCTTTTGTGAATCCATGTTTAGTGGCTGTGGCTGTCTTAACCAAGCTGGTGTTGGGGTTGTCACGATAACAGACTCTACAATGATACTAAGTGTAGTATCACGCTGCTCAATGCCGAAAGATACTATGGACAACACTAAAGGTCAGGGATTATGCCTAGAACTTGACTATATAGTAGCTAAAAGATTTTACACATGACCTCATTCAATATGTTCTGGAGGGAAGAAGAGGGGCTGCAATACAGTCCAACATACTCCACGCTGAGTTTACAACCAATACAACACAGACTATACCCCATGATGCTTACTCCTACAATGTAAAACATGTTTCATTGGTCCAACCTAAAAAAAAACCCTTCAATTTGTTACAAGCAAATGAATTAGGTTTAAAAAAGGGACTTTGAACAAACAATTCTTTCAATCAAAGTCATTTTTTGAGTTGAAGCAAACTTATTCAATTGCTTGTAACAAACTGAAGTAACTTTTTACAGTGTAGGGGCATACAATTACAGCTGGAACATTTGTTTTTTGAGTAAAACCCTTGGTATTGTTCTAAAACCTTTACATTATATGCTGGTTCTTTAAAACAACATTCACTGAAAGGTTCTTTATGGAAGCATTTAGTGTTTCAATGGCATTGCTCTTAACTCCTAACCCCTTGTAGCTCCCATAACCAAAATACAATGTCAATACAGTTTGGCCAAATTGCATGTTTTCTTGACACACACTCTGCACACTTTACTGCACAGTAAGTCTTTATTTGCTGACTTTAACATATTAATAAATATTGCCTGTGCAATAGTTATGGCACATTAAATATTTATTTTTATCTTTCTTCCTATATGTTAAAGTTGCAGGGAACACAGAATAAAATGTTTAAAATGTCTGTATAATACTAAAACACTAAAACTCTAATCCAGCAATGCTTGAATAAAAAAATTAAGATATAAATATAATAAAACAGTGATCTGACCTGTTTGAGAACTGTGTGGGTGTGGCTAATGAGCAGCATGATTGACAGCTCTCTGTTCAACACAAAATTGTCCAATCGGGGTGTTTCACTGTTATCTCAGTAGATACAGCCAAGCAAGCTTTCCAGTTGGTTAGGACTTAAAGAGCTGAGCTGAAGGGCTTACACCTTAGGTTAACTACCAACCTAATCAGGAAATGACATCATGTTCTGATTTACAGTGGGTACAGCAAGAGAAAAAGCCACCTTTGGGAAGTTCCAGATCCGCCACTGACTGAACAAGCTGTAGTCCAACCAGATTTCACTTAGTTCTTAGGCATGGACTAAAGTGCTGTAGTATTAGCTTAGTGCTAACACGGTGCTAACAGAAATTACCACTATCATACCAGCAGGTTGTGTTTTGAACATTCATAGCCCAAACTAAAGGCATGTAGATTTAGGAGTCAAGGGGTAAAATGCTAGAGGGTCCCATAGTCCCATGGCCTATCCATGCTGTGGTGGTCTAGTGCAGTTGTCCCTCTTGTGCTACTGGTACATGCACCACCAAAGCAGCACTTGCTTGACCTTGTTTAGCAGTCCATGCCACACACACACACACACACACACACATACACAAAGCCTGAGGAAAAAGACACACTGTGGTGAGTAATGTTGACTCTCCTGCTCTCTGTCTCTGTGGCTCAGGCGGATCAGCGTGACTGACCGATCGTTTTTGTCGGCGCTGAGGTCAGCCTGCGGAACTGCAGGATCAAGCACAGTATCAGGGCACAACATCTCCGGACAGCTACACAGATACAAAACCTGCATCCAAGAAAAGCAACAAAGCATTCACTTTTTCATTTAGTTTTAGATTTTATTGAATCTCTTTGATGCATGTACAATAAAACACATACAACTTCCAAAGGAAAATCTCCAAAACTGACTTTGGATCAATTCTGTTTTCAATTCTACTGTTTTGAGATGATGCAATAAATAAATAAATAAATAAATAAAAATCTTCAAAACCAGAAGAAGTCATGAAGTACAAAGACAAGAGAGCTAACAGCAAAATGAATGTGGATAAATTTTATTTCTTCAGTGTCATTTTGTGCCATTAAAGCAGGTGATGAGCTGGAATAGAAGACCACAGTTCTCATTCATTGTCCGGCGAGTCAGGCTGATAAAACCCACCGACAGCAATGAATGTGAATTGGGACCCTTTAAAATTGGGCCTTTGGCTGTACAGGTCATTTTGATGCGGTCAGAGATATTCTGGTGGCCATCTTGGCCAGTTCTGCATCTATTCGGTGAGGTGCAGAACACATTTGTGGTCTGTGTGAGCTCGAGAGGTAGGGTACACTCAACACTCGATGGTTTCTCTCGCTCCAAAACTCACCGACAGCGTTGAATGTTCACTGTCACTCGCGTAACTTCAATTTATCATGGAAAATCCACACAACAATAGCTTCCACAAAGTGCCTAATCAAAGAAACATGCTTAAAAGTACAGTTCAAATCATGTTAATAACTATTGTGTCTGCAACTAGTGCTAGCAAGGCTACACTACATTAGCATGTTGCTAAACTGAGCATTGGGTTAAAAATTCTGGGCCCTTTCTTACTTTAAAGCAGGCCTACAATTTTACTACTTTTCAGATATGTATATATCATTAGTCCCAACCCATCAAAGATGTACAACATGAATTACCCAACTGTTTCCAGCTAGTTATGAATTAAGAGTTAGCATGTCTATAAATATTCGCCTCAGCTTGGGTTAGCAGCGTCACAAAGCTCAGTGAGATACATTAGCTCAATGCTAATCGCTACACATTTGCAACAAAAATCCTTGTCCCTCCAAAATAATACATTTACAGAGTAAAGAAAACATATTTTATTTTAATGTCCGTAATGTTTTTTTGCCTTTGAGTAAAGAAGTTTTTGCAAGAAGCTAATATTTCTCAAACGTCTGTGTTTGTTTATTTGCATGTGTTGTCTTTACAGGGTAAATCCAGTCACGTTGTTGCTAACACCTTTTTTAATATGTACCATTACACCTTTACTACACCTACATATTAAAGCTGCACAACATTAAATAAGCTTTAACTAGTCGTCTGCAGGATTAGCTACTAAACCGTCTGTCCATACTATGGCCTCTACTAGTTCTAGCAGTGTGATGAGGTGCCTGAGGTACATTAGCATGATGCTAATCTACTCCATATTTGTATGAATTCATACATGTGCGTTTTTACATAAGGCAAACCTGGTTACTACCACATACCAAACCTTACTGGACCTTATATACGTTGAAGCTGTTCGACTCCTTCAAATTTATGGCAAGTTAGTAATGAGGGTTAGTCTGTTAGCATGCTAACCTTTCACACTCTAGACACAGAAGCAGCCGTGTGCTCGCTGTATTTTGGCTGCAGTGGATGAGGCCATATGTAGAGTGGCCAGAGCGCCGAGGCCAAGCATGAAATATAGCATAAGCACTGTGGGGTCTATTATCTGATTGTGGGGGAGGGGAGGCCGGGGTGAGCGGGAAAGGAAAGGGGGCACTCAGCTAGCTGCAGAGAAAGAGAAAAATGGAAGGGGGGGACGAGGGAAGGAGGGAGCGGAGGTGGAGAGTGTGTGTGTGTGTGTGTGTGTGTCTGGGCAAAAGAGCTTGGGGTGGAGGGGGTGTTTATCGATTCCAGGCTCCACATTTCCAGACAGTCTGAATGGCAAAGGTCAAAGGGTCTCATTTCCTATGAAAGAGGGGCTGTCTGGTAGCGAGGCTCGTCCGTTTGTCTGTCTGCAGGTCCGATACGTTTGAAACACATATGCAAACAGAGTTGAAATAAAGCCCTACAACCTTTTATCACGCAGTCTTCCTAGTCAAATTCAGAACAGCTACAGTTTATCACATATAATATTTCGTTGAGCGTATTGGATAATGTGGCGTATCCAATATTTGCAGTGGGCGGGGCCAAACTTGTAGAATGCGCCTGGAGAACCTGCAAGGATTCAATAGCTATTTAATACTCCAATCAAAAACAGTTCTGTATACTTCTATGATAATCTACACGGCATAATAATCCTGGACTACTGTTTTATAGCTACCTGTAATACTAGTCTAGTGTCCTGTAGGAAGCTATAGTATATGTATCAATGTCTTATGAAATTCTTATGGGAATCTTTTAGAACTTTCTGTAGCATTGCTATAAATCATTTCTCCTTCAGGTGAAACAACATTGACTTTGATCATCAAGGCCTTCACCTTCACTTTTGAGTCACAGCCTAAAGCAGGACATGCCACGTGCGATTGTGTCCCCTAATTTTTCACCCCGGAGTCGAAATGTTTCAGCCACGCTAACATGAGGCTGTCCGGCTGGCGCAAAAAGAAGGGGGGAAGGGTCTTAGAGGAGGAATAAGAAGAATAAGGGCCACTGAGAATGCCCCCCCCCTCCACCTGGGACTTGAACTCATGACCCTATGGGTGAACGAGTTCAGGGCAAGCATGGCCATTTCTAAGCACTACTGAGAGCCTATTTGTGGGTTTTCTGACCTAGAAAAATCTTATTTTTGTGTGAATTCATGCAAACGTTTTAGTGTCCCTGCTCAAACTGCACATGCTGCTGGTTTTCTAAGTGAGAATAAGATACAGCTTCTACAAATAACACACTTCGGTAAAATTTCAATGCACAAATACTGCAGAATCTAAGTTATTGGGTTCATTTTGTATTGAGTTCATTTTGTATTTTATGCCCGTTTTTTTTTTTTTCCCTGCACGCACAGCACATAATTAAAAAACTGTGCACCAAATTTGTGCCATATTTAACTTATTTTCGCTTATATCTGACCAGGAGGCCATGCACTACGCAATGCACGCACACATCTAGGACTGTATAGAGCAATTGTTATTAGCACTTTGTAATGTTTATATCAATAGACGTGCACATTAATGAACCCCCAGTATTTGCTAGCTAGAGTTGATTTTCCAATAATCACATTTCTATGCACACATATGTATTCATTCGTGCATATTGCCAGGTTTATGTAAAATCAGCCAAGTCACAGTGGGCCTCATTTACCAGTACCTATCAATAATAGCTTTTTTCCTAAATGTGTTCTTGAGAAAGATCCTCTGAAAAAGTCTAAATTGTTTGCACCTTCATGCTCTGGAGTGTGTGTAGGTTCTTACCTAACAATGAATCCCAAATAAGAAAACAATGGCGAATGTCGGCGTCTTCCTGAAAACTGCATAAAAGGATCTTCAGCAGGAATTTCTTCTTAAGAACAGTTGGTGAATGAGGCCCAGTGTTCCCAACACTAGACGAACTAGCACGTTCAGAAATGCATTCATCAATAAACCTCCATACTGATGCTATCATAAGTTAGCAGCCAGCTTAGGGCCTCTGCAAGTTCAGTTTTTGCTCCTCCTCCTCCTCCTCCTCCTCCTCCTAATGAGCACAGGAGCACGCTAGCTACTGCTGCTAGTTTAGCTCCAGGCTGAGGGACAGTTATTGATGAAGACGTCTGTGGAAATGTGGACAGTGACACCCACCCCTGCCGACAACCCCCCACCGTCTGGGTGACTGGGTCTACGTCTACCTGCCCCAGACTGGATCAATACTTTAATCCGATTGCTATTCACTTCCATAGGCATTGATACCGGCACTTCAGCTTTGTGCATGCACTTACATTCACATGGCACTACCAGTAACGAGTCTTTAGACAATTCATACATAACAGTGTGAGAAAGTGCAGCTGACGGAAACGAGGAACGCGCAGAGCAAGGAGAGCACATGCGGGATGATCCGAGGCTCATGCATGCATGCCTCCGTGGATAACATCACATTAGCCTCTTCCTGCAGTGATGTCCGAACACATAAGCAACACTTGTCACAAATGTCACGTCAGATTTGTGTCGGGTCCAGAAGGAGCCGGGGCTTTTTGGCATGACAGCACTGCGAGATCCATGCAAGTCTTTGTGTTATGGATATATGAGGGAGTATATGACACAGACAGTATATGAATATCAGTTTACACAGTGCTATATGGAGCAAAAGTGAGAAGAATTACAGGGAAAAAGGCACTTACCCCAGGCGGAGTGTGGAAGATCAGATGTATACACCCAGACTCACCCTGTCTCTCACTCTCTCTGGCTCTCTCTCTCTATATATATGTTGCACTCTATCATTCCTGCATTCCTCCATCTCGACAGCGTGTCCCTCCCTCGTTCTCCCCCCTTCGCTCCCTCTTTTCTCTCTTTTCTTCTATTTTAAAACTCCCTTACCCTCTCCACCCCTCACTTTTCCCCTCCCTTCTCTCTCCCTCCCTCTCCCTCTCCCTCTCCTACTACCTCTCTCTCTCTCTGTCTGGACGCTTTTTTTTTGACCTCTCTCTGTTCTCTCTCTCTATTCGGGGCGTCCTCCTGCTGTAAACTTGAGCCGCAGACTGTCTGGTGTTTCCATGCTCGGGAAAGAGAGAGAGAGGGAGAGAGAGAGAGAGAGAGGGAAGTGCAAACCAGGACACGCAGGCTGTGTCAGTTTGAATGAAAATTCTGAACGCTCTGCTTCTTCCTGCTCCCCCTCTCTCTCTTTCTCCTCATCTCCTTCCTCTCTCTATCTCTCTTTCTCTCCCAGTCTCAATCCATTCTCTCTCTCTTGCTCTTTCTCTTTCTGCTCTCTCACTCACACTCCCCTCACTCTCTTGCGCTCTTTTTCTAGCCCCCCTCTCTCTCACTCTCCCTTCCCTCCTACCTCTTTCTCTCTCACTCTCTTTCATTCTCCCATTGCCCTCTCTCTCTCTCTCTCTCTCTCTCTCTCTCTCTCACTCACTCACTATTCCACTCTCTCTCGGTCGCTATTTCTCTCCCGAGCTCTTTCTATCTTACCCTTCTCTTCCAGTCTTGCTCGCCCTTTCTCTTTCTCTCCTCGCACGCTCTTCTCCCTCCTCCCCCTCTCTTGCATCTCTTCCTCGCTCGTTCCCCCTCCTCTTTCTCTCTCTCTCCCCTCTCTCACTCACCCTCTCTCGTTCTTTCCCTCCCCCTTTTTTCCTGACACCCTCTTCCCCACCCTACTCTCTCTCTCTCTCTCTCTCTGCTTTCTCTTCCATCGTCAAACATTTTCACACACCAGACAGACATTTATATTTAAACCTATCTCCCTGTTTCTCTCTCTCTCTCTCTCTCTGCTCAGTTTTGCAGACACACACACACACACACACACACTCTTTCCTCCCACTGTGTGCCAGACATTTAACCCTTTCCCTTCTGACAGACACAACCCTAAACGTGTTAAAAGCACCATTAGGATGTAACCAGTTTGACAGTTACACTCTGAAAACTGTTCTCTCCTCTTATGCTTAAACTATCAAATACACTGATTGTGTATTATTAGAACAGATTATATGAACATTTAATGAAATAGGCACTAATTTTTGGGTAAAACTAAATTCTTAGAGTGTTATCAACATAAGAACAACAAATGATATGATGTTTATATTGTCTATATAACACGATAGTGAAAATATCTAACAATATTCAGTGTTCTTAAAAACAATTCCTGGCAAAAATAATCTAATCTAATTCATCTAATGATGGACTGAGTCATTATAGTATGGTTATCGTTAAGAGGTCAAAGATGCACAACCCATCCTAAGTTGCTGTCAGTCATTTCTACCTGCTGTTTGGTAATATTCCTGTGAGTTTAAAGAACAGGTCTTGCTTTATTACAGAATGATAAGACCCCGAGGCTACGATAAACACTGTTTTGAATGGTTTTCAGAGATGGATTGGTGAAGGACCGACGCAGCTGTGTAAAGTTAAACTGGAATTTTCCTTTGTCCTTTCTTTTCTTATACACACATGAAACACAGTCCACAAAGATTAGTCACCAACCCAGTCCGAAACACAAAGACAAACCACTAAATCAGCCTAAAACACAAAGATAAACCACTAAATCAGCCTAAAACACAAAGATAAACCACTAAATCAGCCTAAAACACAAAGAGAAAATTACCAAATCACATAAAACACAAACATATATCACTAAACCAGCAGAACAAACAATGATGAAATACTCAATCAGCTTAAAACATAAAGATACATCACTAAATCAGTCCAAAATACAAAAACAAATCACTAAATCAGCCTATACCATACACAGAAATCACAAAATCAACCCAACACACAAAGATAAATCGCTAAATCAGCCTAAAACACAAACAAAACTCACTAAATCAGTCTAAACATAATAATAAACTGTTAAATCCCCTTAAAACATAAAAATACATCACTAAATCAGTGTGAAACGCAAGCATAAACCACTAAATCCGCTTAAAACACAAAGATAAATCACAAAATCAGCCTAAAACACAAAGACAACATTAACAAATCAGCATAAAGCACAAATATTAATCACTAAACCACCATAAACACAATAATAGACCACTAAATCCACTTAAAACATACAAATACATCATTAAATCAGAGTAAAACACAAAGATAACCTACTAAATCAGCCTAAAATACATAGACAAAATTAATAAACCATCTTAAAACACAAACAAAACTCACTAAATCAGTCTAAACATAATAATAAACTGTTAAATCCCCATAAAACATAAAAATACATCACTAAATCAGTGTGAAACGCAAGCATAAACCACTAAATCCGCTTAAAACACAAAGATAAATCACAAAATCAGCCAAAACACAAATATAAATGACTAAATCAGTTTGAAACACAAAGAAGGAGCGCAAAATGTCCCTAAAACAAATTAATCAGGTGAATTTGTGAATATTCAAGTGCAAAATCAATTTAAGTAGTTAAAATGCTTCACACAAAACTTCCTTAATTTTTGCATGTGACTCATTTGGTTTCTTCATCTTCTTTCTCTCCCTTGTTATATATTGATGAGATGCACTATTTGCTGCAGGTCAGACCACCCCCCCGAACTTTGCCCCACTTTATCCCCAATGACCCCTGACCCCTCCACCCTGCAGTGTCTGGACTACGCTGACCGTTCATTAGGCTGCACCTTTGCCGCAGTCACATCAACATACACACACACACACACATACATATATATATACACACAGACACACACTGCAGTCCCACATCCATCTGACTCTGGCCACTCAGACGCGCTTGACAGCAGCGGCTGATAGTCGATAGACAGCGTGTGGGGGAGGGGCTTTTTGTTGATGGAGGAGAAGATGGAAGGATGCATGGAGGACAAAGATCATTAAAGGAAAAAGAGAAGCGAAGGTGGAAGCAGCAGATGGCTTTGGCTTCATTTTGAATGACCTTTTAGCAGAAGCCTGGAGAAAAGTTGGGGCCTGTACACTATATCTGTCGAAACTTGGGATTTATCCCACTTGTGGCGTCAATGTGGATTTATGCACCAAAAGCAATCATGGTTCATATGTACGTTTTTCAACCTCTATATGACCCTGAGAATTAAATATGCTGTTTTTGTTACTGTTCCTTTAAGGGTGGTATGAAGACACAAGCTGTGTTCTGATTGGCAGCCTTGTATTGTGCCTTGTTAAAGAGCCGTCTGGAGTGAAACACTATATAATTTCCACCTGTGTGGGTGGGACATAACTACTGTAGTGTGGATAGACTGATAAATAAACCAATGTTGGTTTTGTTCACTGTTCAGATTATAACTGTATAAACATGTTTTTATTGTTCAGATTATACCTGTAGAAAAAGTTGTTCACCTTTTAGATTATAACTTTATAAAAATGTGTTCATTGGTCGGATTATGACTGTGTAAAAGTGTTCACTGTTCAGGTTATAATTTTATAAAAACTATAGCTGTGTAAACATGTTTACTGTTCAGATTATAGCTGTGTAAACATGTTTACTGTTCAGATTATAGCTGTGTAAACATGTTTACTGTTCAGATTATAAGTGTGTAAACATGTGCTTACTGTTCAGATTATAGCTGTGTAAACGTGTTTATCGTTCAGATTATAACAGTGTAAATGTGTTTACTGTTCATATTATAAGTGTGTAAAAACATGTGTTCACTGTTCAGATTATAACAGTGTAAACATATGTTCACTGTTCAGATTATAGCTGTGCAAACATGTTTACTGTTCAGATTATAACAGTGTTAACATGTTCACTGTTCAGATTATAGCTGTGTAAACATGTTTACTGTTCAGATTATAAGTGTGTAAAAACATGTGTTCACTGTTCAGATTATAACAGTGTAAACATATGTTCACTGTTCAGATTATAGCTGTGCAAACATGTTTACTGTTCAGATTATAACAGTGTTAACATGTTCACTGTTCAGATTATAGCTGTGTAAACGTGTTTACTGTTCAGACTATAACAGGGTTAACGTGTTTACTGCTCAGATTATAACTGTACATATGTGTGTTCACTGTTTAGATCATATGAACATGTGTTCTCTGTTGAGATTATAACTACATAATAAGTATTTACTGTTTGGATTATAGCTGTAAACAGGTGTTCTCACGCTTTGCACAGAGACCGCAGCAGTAGAGTTATTCACTCCCACCAGCACTTTTTAAAAAGATATTAACATACAAATTGGAAACAGTATAATTATTATTGGGCTTTTATAGCGTTTAACTGTCCTGTTCCCAGTGGCGGGGCCCCTGGGGACCCTCTGATGTGCAGGCCAAGTGCTCCAGTGCATTATGAGGATGGATGCATCAGATACGATAGCAACTTCCTCTGAACGGTGGAAAAAAATCTTTAGTGATTGGATAACAAGCTGCGTGATCGGACTGAATGGCCATTCCAGCATACAGCAGAGTGGCATGATTGCTACCAAAAGAGAATAGTGGAGTAACTGGATAAGGCTGAAATAATTTTGGCTGTAATTCATTCTTTGACTGAGGGGAGGAGCGACTCTCTCATCAAGCGACACACGATAGTTCAGAAAGACGGTTTGGAAGTGTGCATTAATGACATCACCCGGTTGACCTTTGACCCCATTACAGCCAGTGTAGTCCCGTTCATGAGTGGAGTAAGGTTACGGGGAGATAAGGAAAGACCCTTAAGGCTGTGCGTGTACACCCAGACAGAGCACCCCTCTGAGGGTAAAACCCCAGAGACGCTGTCTGTCTGGGTCAAACACAATGACAAGTCATCAATAGGGGTGTACGAACGCATCGATCACAAAGCGGCGATTCAACTGCAGTGATTTCAGAATGTTAGAATCAGTTATAACAGATTATAGTAACATTTGATAAGTATGTAAACATAAGTACGCTCCTTTCCCCTTGTAAATATCCCAGTAGCTTTGTTTGATTTTCTGTTATTCCTAAATAATTATAACCAAATCTGATCATTGTAAAGTCAAATATTTACAGTGGAAAGCCATGACTATAAGAGCTAGGACTTCTGTTTTGGCCATAAATGTCAAACCTTTCCTGAAAACTAGAACAAACATCAACATTTCAATAATGCTAGTTTCTGTTAGCGTCCTTCGGCATTTCAGTAGTATGATAGCGTCATGCTAACTGAAATCCATATTTTATTCTTCGTATTTTATACCATTTTAGATCAAAAGAGGCAATGTGTAGAATTTTTAGTTCAAAACATTCCAAAAATAACTAAAATCATCAACAGAATGTGAAGAAATAGCCATTTTGACGATACGTCAAAGCTGTCTACTGAAGTTAGCATGCTGACCAGCTAACCATGTCCAGCCATGTCTTGTAATACCACTTTGTGCCTCTTGATGGTTCTTCAAGGGTTCTTTAGTAAAGAAAATAGTTATATGTAGAAACATGAACACTCAAAAACTCTTTGCATGACTAAAGGGTTCTTCAGATGGATTCTCAAAATGGATCATACCTCAAAATAACCCAAATCCAGCGAATTTATTGTTTGTCAGCGAAAGGCTTCAACACACTTGTGGGTGGATAACTAGCACCCAGTTAGCATGGATGTAGCTCAATTTCTGCCACAAGTTACAATAAATTTAAACAAAACAGATAAAACATGTCAATAGCAGTCAAATTACATGGTGTTTAAAGCTGTAATGTCATATATACCAGCGTATGTACTAGATTTACCAGCGTTTTTGCAGCTTTCTAAAGCAGGTAGAGCTGCGGTATTAGCAATGAGGATCCTCTGTGTTTGCTAACATTAGCAGGTGAAGCTAAACACAGGCTGTATTTGAAATGGCATACTACATACTACTACTACCCAAAATGCATGTAGTATGCAGTATGCGACCAAATTGAAGATCTGTAATGCACTGAAGATCCCCGGATGGTGTTCTACTCCAGTCAGAGTTTCTAGTGTGCAGGTTATAGAACTGTATTCGAAATGGCACACTGCTATACTGCACACTGTATACTACAAGAGTATGTACTGCATACTGAAACGCATACTGAGATGGCTGCGTTTTTTCTGTGGCTGTAGCAGGCTGATGCTGCGTCCGAAATGGCGTACTTAAGCAGTATGTACTGAATTCGATCTAGTACGTACTGCTCAGCAGTTAAAGAAGTACATACTGTTAGTATGCGAGTGCGCGGTATGCACACGTCCTCGGACGCACTACATTCGCCATCTTACCTGTGTCCTTTGACCCGGATCTCTGCTGACGTCACGTAACAGCGGCAAACCCCATTCTGTTAAAGCCAAAAGTCGGCAAAATCTTTACCATCTGTTAACGGCAGTAGCGTTCATAGTGGATAGTTTTTGTGATGAAGTTCAGCTGGTGCATGTTTGGGTTTTTGTTTTCGCAGTTAGACATCTTTATTATGTGAATACTTCTTCATTAAATTCCGCAGTTGCTTCTGTGTCTGGTGTAAATTCATGACATTATAAAAAAATTAACCACACAAGTTGTGAAGTTACCAATCTGGGAAGAGTTGTGTCTGGTATCCTGTTTAAATAACTCTCTGGATAGGTACAAAATCCTGTTGTATCAGTGAAACGCTGTTTGGCTTATCCATCTGGAAGTTCTGTGCTGCTGTGACAAGGGATGGGCGGATCGATACCTAAATATTGATACTTCCGATTCTGGCGTTTTTTTTTTTTATTATTGATTCTAGTGTATGTAGATATATTTAGTAGGATGGATGTGTATTCTATCTCTCATAAAAAAATAATAAAAGATTATAAAAATTGTTTTTAAAAAAATGCTGCTGTAAATGATGGTGCAGTATAGGAACTACTTTTCCTTCCGCCTTCTTCCTTTGCTCCCAAAGTAAAGCTGCTGAGTAAGAAGCTCATTCAAATGTAATGTACAAATTTAGACTGAAATGGGCATTTTTGATTGGTGGACTTCTCTGAGTGAGTTATCAAAAGACTTTTAACACAAGATTTAACACAGCTTTTGTAAATAATGTGGTACAATTGCTAAAAAACCCAGCAGAATATTAAATATACTTATTTTTTACTTTTATCTGGTACAGTTTTTATATAATGTTTAAATGTCATTAGATATATAATGAAGTTTTACATTTAACTGTTTAGATATTAATATAATAAATACACATGTGGGACTAAATTATTAATTGACAATACTAGTTTATGTGAGCACATGATTTGAATATTATAAAACAGAGTTGCTATTTGTTATTGCTGAACTGAAATATGTTATTAAAAAAGAAGCACAGCAAGAACTTGGTTTATTAACACTAATGTCAGACATTCTGTTATAATTTTGATTACATTTATTGTTGTTGAAAATCACAAGCTTGAAAGTATCAGTTTCAGTATCGGGATATTAGCCTTGGTATTAGATCAAATGGAAAATCAGTGGTATCGCCCATCCCTAGTTGTCATGTCTCGTGAACTTGTCCTATAGCTTCAAAATCATTCTGATGGTACACTGACCCTTTATAAGTGGATTTCAGGGGGCATTAATAAATACAGGTATAACGTGATCCATGTGCCCTTTGAACCTGCATTCTAGCTGTAAGTGCTCACGCTTTACTGCAGGATCAGGATGAACGATGGCTCACAGCAGATCGGATACTGATCAGAATCGAGAGCAGTGGCCTGCAGAGGCGTGGGATCAATAGCAGCTGTCTCAGGGCGGGGTATGTGAGCTCGCAGGGCTGATAGTGGACTGTAGAGAGATTCATTTGCAGCCTGAATGAAACAGGAGGTCATTCAAAGGGAATCCGATTAAAGCCATGATTAACCCGCGTCTTTGGGAAGAAAGTAACGGCAATCGTTCTTCAGGACCGCAAAAGAAAATAGCTTTGTGGACGAGGCCGCACCGACGCCTGCCTCAGCACAGGATGACATCAATTTATCTTCTGTTTGCATTGAGCTTCTTGTGTGAGTTTGCCTCAGTAGTGATTAGTTGTCAGTTTGCGTGATGAGAATGTGTTTGAGATTCTCTACTGCTCTCTTACAGTAAAAACTGTCTGTAAAGCATGTACATATATAGACACACACTCATTATCCAAAGAACAGCTGCACCCAGAAGGAGGTGTGGGATTGCAGTGCTATTGGGAAGGAAGATAAAGATTACCAGGATCAATAAATGATGATACATTTAGACTGATATGTACAATATTTTTTAATAGATGAGGGATTTGTATTGCATCAGGAAGAAGGCATGAACTGTGAGATCTGCCATTAGCTCACATGGGTTGTAGGTGTCAACTGTCTGACTTAACAGCTCTTTTCTAACCTTCACCCTGAACTACTTTCGCTGACCTCCATGGTGAGGCAAAGTTCATCTCAAACAAGCTTTATAAGACAGTGGTTACCAGTCATATCACCAAAAGCGCTAGCTACGTTTCTGCAGAAGTCCAACCAATATGAAAACCTAGCTAGCTAAATAATGACCAAAAGAAAAGTGGAGAGTGAACAAGATACAGGGGTTGGACAATGAAACTGAAACACCTGTCATTTTAGTGTGGGAGGTTTCATGGCTAAATTGGACCAGCCTGGTGGCCAATCTTCATTAATTGCACATTGCACCAGTAAGAGCAGAGTGTGAAGGTTCAATTAGCAGGTAAGAGCACAGTTTTACAGTTCTGCTCAAAATATTGCAATGCACACAACATTATGGGTGACATACCAGAGTTCAAAAGAAGACAAATTGTTGGTGCACGTCTTGCTGGCGCATCTGTGACCAAGACAGCAAGTCTTTGTGATGTATCAAGAGCCACGGTATCCAGGGTAATGTCAGCATACCACCAAGAAGGACGTTTTCCTCCACCAGCATCACGTAGTGACCTGGCCACTATCCTGCAAGAAGAATGGCTTAAAATCCCTCTGACCACTGTGCAGGACTTGTATATGTCATTCCCAAGACGAACTGACGCTGTATTGGCCGCAAAAGGAGGAGGAGGCCCTACACCATACTAATAAATGATTGTGGTCTAAAACCAGGTGTTTCAGTTTCATTGTCCAACCCCTGTAGATGGGAGCTTGAGTACCTTTGAACTTCTATAAGCTAATATATATTATAAAATATATGTTAAACAAACAGTGGACAGTTCAGGTAATACAGCAAAATGCTATTTAATAATGAAATGCCATTTGCGTTCTCTGGCGTCCGACTTTGTTGAGATGTTTTAATATGACTCATCAAGTGTTTGAGTTTGACACCCCTGAATTATGGCCACTAGGGCCCATTCTGATTTCAGGTTTCAAAAAAACACTCTGTAGGATTTGGGGATTTGGACCTCTCTGGTGGATATATGGAACTGCATGCCAGAACCACAGCAGAACATTTTGTGATGTAGGTTTCGCTTCGGACCCCCACAAGCATATGTGTCTGACTTTTTCCAAGCATGTTCAAAGGGTATTCGAAGATACTTCAATCGAAACTTGGTAAAGGATGTGTCTTCTGAGAATGTGAGCGAATTATCTACTACTATCATGAGACCCAAACGTTGAGCTGGACCTTTTTTTCGAGCCAGTACATACAACATTAATGCTGGAATCAGACTACACGGTATTTCTGTCTTTCACGGTGGTCAAATTTAGGTTCAGATTATGCCAGATTCATACTGCCAACAGTTCTTGCAGTGTCTTGTTTAGGATACTCGTAACACTACATGACCAGTCACATTCATGTCCTTGTGTGAGTTCACAGGTCATTTGGAAGGAGGGTCAAGAAACTGTCAATCATGACTACAGAACGGCGTGTATGATACTGATGGCAAGGAAAGGAAAAGCGACAATGGAGTCACTCCTGGGGGTCACAGAGATAACAGTATTGACTTAAGGTAATGAACATGTTGACATGCCAAAACCGTTTCACTTGCACAGAAGCAGTTTATTTTGTAGCTGCTGTGATTAGCACTTAGCCTTTAGCATTTTGGTAACGTTTGTAGCGCTGCTGTTAAGTATTCTGAGTGGATGTTATTGTGATATGTATGATCTGTGGCTTGTTAGTCCATCTGACAGCAGCAACAGCAGCATCCCTGTTTCTCTAGTCCATGTTTATACAAGTGTGCCAGTGAACACTCTGTCCACCTTGGTCAACATCAAGGAACACATCATGGGAGACGTTAAACTAGACGTAAAAATACAATTCCAGCAAGCTGGACTTATCATCAGGATGTTGCAGGGCGTCCCAGACATCACACTACTGTTCTTCATTTATGTTATACTACACAGCCAGTTCCCAACACTGGAAAACTGTCAAAAATCAGGCTAAAATTGTGTAGTCTGATACCAACATAATACATAAAGATGTATAACGTGGTCCAAAAAGCGCCTGCCAAATCTTTCCTGGAGCCTTTGCCTGGAATATTAGCGCTACTTTAAAAAGAGCACCTTATATATTTTATATATATATTTTTATATATATATATATATTTTTTTTTCTGTCTGTTCTGGTTAATTATGAAACTAACCACTAGGCTGCTCAACGACCAATATAATTTATAGTGACAGTCCTATATAATCACAAAAAACAGGAACGAGTCTAGTTTCAGTTCAGCTTCACAATTTATGCCAGACCACAATGACTCAAAACAAATATCATTCCTTGCTGTTTCATATTTCGCCACATTTCACGGATATATGACTTTATTTTTTGTTCTAAAATGTTCATAACTAAAAATACATAGCAGTCTGAGTCCAGGGATGTGCTTTCCCTTTCAGGCTGAAGCACACAACTGAATCCGATCATATGTGACATGCCTCCAGTCCAGTGTCAGCTCATATCCTTTATCATACCACGCTCATGTCATCTCTTAGGCATTTCCCCCTTTTCCGTCCTCAGTACTCTCCGCCTCTTTCCGTACACTGTTCATAGCAGCCGTCGCGTCCTCCTCTACCTCCACCACCAGCGACTTCCACGACTCTTTGTGCAGCCTCTCGTTCCTCTCCGTCTCCTGCACTGCAGGGGGCACTGTGGCTGCTAAAGCTGGAGGAAGGTGTTTAAACTCTTCCTCATTGATATCATAGTCATTCATCTTGTGGTCCAGCATCCACCAGCGGCCAGCGAAGCCCACGTCTAGGACACGTTTGGGCAGCTCCGCCCAGGGCACGGAAAGGGTAGAGCACTGCGCCTCGTATAGGCTGCAGCTGGGGTCAAAGTCCACCACGTAGGTCAAGGAAACTACGCCCAGGCTGAGGTGACGCAGCCGGCCTTCGTTACGCAGCTTCACCAGGTGCTGCACATGCCCATCCGACGTCCCGCTCCGTATCCACGGAGACAGAAGCGCCAGCTTATTGGACGTCTCTAGGAGGTCAGTCTGGAAGGAAACCTCGTCTGGGTTTGTTCGGTAACAGGCGTATGCTCCTCCCAGCAGGGCCATGTAAACCGAGGCTTTAACCGGACGCTCCCGTGCACCAACAAACGCCTCCCGGCACGCCTCCTTGTAGTCGCCCAACAGGCTGCGGCACCAAGTGCCTATGGGAAAAATAATGTTTTGACAGCTTTTAGTGGGATGGGGGCTGAAGTGACTAAACTGAAGAAATCCAACAAAGAAACACATTTCAAGTAACACATACAAAACAATTACATAAATGTAATAAATAAATACTAGTGTAAACCAGAAATGCAATACAAACAAAAAATACAATAAATAAATAAAAATGAATAAATACAGTGGCTTGCGAGATACAGGATAAGCTGATTTCTTAAATAAAAAAGTACAACAAATAAAAACATCAATTAAAATTTTAATGATAAATAAATAGAAAAAGTCACAAAACAATAATAGTTCATTAGTAATTTAATTGATGGTTGACAGTTAATAATTCAATTACATTACATTTTTAACTATATTATGATTGAGAAAAAGAAATACACAAACCTAATAAATGCATTAATAAATTTAAATAAAAATAAAGTTAAAAGTAATTCATTTTTAAAACGTGACGCCCCAGGGCTGCATCCAGACAATTGCAAACTGGTATTGTTTCTCAAGTCAGCTCATTCGAGTCAACTGTCCTCACTATTATTTGTAAGTAATCTAATTAGATTTGTGCGCTAAGACATCATCAATCTACCTGCATGTTTTGCTCTACTAATGATGGTCATTGGTAACTAGGTAGTAAATCCCAGCACTTCCGAAAGTCTAGATTTGACATTGTTGTGATGCCAAAGGCACTTTGCCAAAGAACGTCCAAACAAGATCAGTAAACATCTGATTGGCATTGCATTTCAATCCACAGCCAAAGCTGTTTGGATCTGATTTGCAAAAAACTAATTTTCAAAATCAGTCTGGATACAATCTGGATAAGGCAAAAAAAAAAAAAAAAAGAGATGAGTCGGCAGTCTGAGCAAGGCTAATGAGTATAGTGCTAGTGAGCATGTGTTTATAGGCAAAAACCTCAAATTACTTAACCGATACCATAACTGCTATGGTATTTAAATTAAACATATTAACATGGTAACAGTGAAAGTTGTTTTTGAGATTTTTAACATTTTCATTAAAGAGACATTCTGTTCAAACTTGGCAATTGCTAAATCTGTTAGAAACTTAGAATACTTAGATCTTACAGTGGGGTAACAAATTGCAAAATACAATGTTTTGTAAAATGTCTATATTTTAATGAGTACTTTCAAAATATTTAGTGAGTACATGCAAGAATTTGGTCTCTTAAATTGTACGTACAACTGTAGCAATATTTATTATTATTACTAATATTGTTTTGTATATTGTTTTAAATACACTCATCCACAAAAAATAACTGCAAAAATAGGTGGGACTGGTGGTAGATTTGTCATCGTGAGACATGAAAATGATTCAGTTTCAGACTCGGCCTCACATGTGACGTACACAAGGACGGGCCTTATGTCTGTACCTGACTGATCCAACAGCCATGATTACAGACATCCAGTGAGCAGTGATGCCTCCATGAGTCATCCTGTTGTTAGGCGGCTGCACGACGCAGGACTACATGCACGCAGACCGTTACAACGACAGTCCTTAACACCACGTCAATGTCACCAAAGACTGCAATGGTGTCGTGCCAGACTGTCATGGAGTGACCCAGAATGGCAGCGGGTCATCT
>CM067477.1:29235983-29263023 GCA_034552555.1 Semaprochilodus insignis
ATCCTGAATTGAAGTGTGCATGTATGTTAGCAGCAGCTAAAATGCACATCAGTGATACAAAATTAGAAACCTCTGACGTGCAACATCTCAGTACGGTACGCTGGTATTCAGTGGTACAGAGGTGTGTGCGGGTGTGTGTGTGTGTGTTCGCATATGTATGTGTACCTGACACAGCCATGCCTTGGCTCATGCTATATGCCCCCCCAGAGTTCCACATATTCTCAGAGGGGGAGGTGTAGTGTGAGCCTGGTGGAGGATTAGGGGTGGTGCCTGTGTACCTACAGAAACAAGAGACATAAAAGGATGAGAGGGGAATCGTCTTACGTTCATTAATCAGCCCCAAGCTTTGGGTGTGTACACATGAACAAACGTGCACTCTGCAGCTGACAAAGTAGTCTAGACTCTCTGGCACAGGGGGAAAAAGGCCTAAATGACAAACGAGTACATCATACTGCGGATACAACGTAACCCTGAGCCTCATTTTTCAGCCTCACGTACATAACGTCTGTGTTAAAATCAGAAGCTGACAAAGCTTGAACTTAAGCGGCAGTTATGATTTGGTGACTGTATGTGAAACGTCTGAGGAAATCATTAGTCACAACTCACCTGAAAAACGGGTTCTTCAGATCCAGCAGGTTGCTGGACTTGGAGCCTGTCTGATCCACTTGAGCAACGATGCTAATGTCATAGCTTTGCCTGAAAGACACACACGATGCAAACAGCAGACGTGTTAAAGTGATAGTTTGGTGAAAAGTCAAGTTTACCCAGTTTCAAACACTGTATTACTGGAAATAATGCAAACCAATGACTTCAAATCGACCCACAGGCATCCAGACATTCATCAAACTGCAGTTCTAAGAGGTAAACCTCTGTTATGGGGAACTTAAAACCAGGGATGCACTACGATATCAGAATTATACTGGGAGGTGTGAAAAAACAAAAAACAAACAAACAAACCCCAAATGTTCCGTTTGTTCTAAAAACTCACCTCTTGTTAGCGATTAGGTGCGCCGTGCCCGACATCGTGTCTCCAGCCTTGGCAAACAGTGGCGATTGCAGCAGACAGCGAACCTGATACCAATGAGTGAGGGGCTCTGTAGGAGCTGTGGAGAGCCACACTGTCATCCTGCACACGGAGAGCGAGAGAGAGAGAGATATGTTGGAATCACAAAGCAGACAGAAATCCACTACATGACTAAAATTCAAGTTTTCACTCCCATTGACATACAGTAGGGCCATAACTAGTCTACTCTATTACTAGTAATCAGCACTGGTTATTAAAAACATCAACTTGCTGTATATGGTCCTAACGCTAGCCGCCATCCACTTCTACAGTGCTTTTAAAAAAAAAGTTTAATGTTTTCATTTTGATCATCTTAAGTTGTACGTAGAGCATTCTGTTCCACTGATACACTAAGAACGTAGGACTTAAGAGCATCATGATTTGAAATGACATTCCATTGATTTTTTTTTTGGGGTCTAATCCTGTGTTCACACTAACAGGGGACAGAGCGACAAGTTCCCAGTCATTCTTAAGGGAGAACACAATCTGTAGCCCCAATATAGCAACAAGTGGTAAGCGACAAAGTGATACATCGAGTTAAAACTCTCCTGTCTTCATGCAAATTAATTATGAGATCAAGTAACACTAAACAATTGGCTCAAACTAATTCTTCAGACCAAGCTTCTGCTCTCTGAGCTTTTAGTTATTCCCAGTATTTGGTTCCAGGTCTCAGGAATAAGGTGGTGAACATGGAGGAGAAGCTCATAATGCCTTTTCTCCCTTTCCCAGATCATGTGATGCGTCTTTGTACATATACATTTGAAGAAAAATGAAGTGTGGAAGAAAGTAGCGGATACTGTGGGTGCCTAGTGAGCTAGGGCACTTAATGGCACTTAAAGGTTAGCCGGCATGTTAAGCGGCCAATCAAGCTACCAGTGAAAGCAAGCAGTTAGATTTCCATACAAACTGGTTTGTTAATAATAATAATAATAATAATAATAATATTATAATGGGTGCTTCGAAAACTAGCAATCTTTTCTGGACCTTGTACACGCCCACATGCAACTACGCAAGCGGCTTCGAACACACTCACAAGAGACAAACTTGGATGATGTAATTGGCTTGCTGCCTGCTAGTGTGAACGCAGGGTAAGAAACAATATTGACAGCGCATCAGTTACTGGCTGAGTTTAACAGGCTAAGTATACCGTGTGTACCCATCCAGCGTACAACACCACTGAATACAACTGAACAAATTCATTAACTGGACAAATTCATTAACTGAACAAATTCATGTTGGTACCTGGATGCCCTTACAAATGAAATACATCAGTAAACAACGACTTGAACATCGTGTACATTTTTCTCCCAGTACTATGACGGGGCGCTGTTACAGGTCCACAACTAATCAGCGCCCTCTGCTACAGGATGTCAAATCCAGAGACCATTCTCAAGGTCTCCGTTCTACAACTGCAGCCTCAAATGACTCAAAGGAAAAACACAAAAAGCCCTGAAATGGTTCATTGCACAGAAATACGATGTTCCAAGAGCACTTACACAGATCCCATAAACGCTACGTCAAACCAGAAGGCCAAGCCGTGCACCAGCCCTGAGTGCATCATGTGAAACTTGAACGGGATCTCTATCCTGAGAGTGAGAGTGAGAGCGAGAGCGAGAGCGAGAGAGAGAGAGAGAGAGAGAGAGAGAGAGAGAGAGGGAGACAGAGAGTGAGAGCGAGAGAGAAAGAAAGGGAGAAATAAAATCACGAATAATTCAAGAGCACCTTCGGTTCAGCCAGTGAAAATAAAGGGCAAGGCTGACCGGAATTGTATCAACTGAGTTTGTGTGACATGAAAACTCATGAGTACTGCAAAAGACAACAACCCCTGCAGTCCAGTGGGACTATTCCTCTAATAAAACAGAGGAATAACAGATTTCAGTTTCTAATATTTGGGCCTATACAGTTATTCTTTATTATAAATAAAATTTTACCCATCACTCGCGTTCTACAGGCTTCACCACGGCAGCCCTGGCGTAATTTGCAGACGGGCCTAACCTCTTACTGAAGTCACGACAGTCCACACCAATGTCAAAGACTAAATTAAAGCTGATTGCCAAAAGAAATGTTGGTTATTGAACTGGGTCCGTTCAGAATTCGTAGAACCGCGGTGCAAATTATGAAACTAGGCTGCATTTGCACCAAGGAACGTCAAAGGGTACGTAATAAAAGGTCAACAGAGGGAGCTGCACAGCGGTAGTAAGCAGTAGTACCAAGATGGCAGAGCGTATGGATTACCTGTGAGCATTTGTGCTGGTATTCCAGATGTTTGTTTATATCCAGAACGCAAGCACCGATTAACTACAGGAGATGACAGAAGACACAGAAGAGGTGCTTGAGCAGACCACTGGGTGTCACCAGTGTTGCCGTCTCCTTCCTCAACAACTGACATCCACAGATGTTGGCATGGTTTGTGCTGAGGAACCTACTATTGTTTGGTTCCAGCTGGTAACAAACTTTTTTTTTTTTTTTGGTGAAAAAGTGTCAAACGGTTCAAAATTAGGTGTGACAACCGTAACGGAACCCGTTCCATGTTGGTGGAAAAGGCCCAACTGTGTACTGTTGTGCTTTTTATAGTCTCTCTCGGTTTGGCTTACAAACATCTAACCATCTAACCAAACCAACCAAATACCTTCTATTAAAAAAAACCCCAAACAAACCAAAAAAAAAAACCCCTTTGAACAAAATATACTCCCCAAAAACAAAAAAGTCCCAGTCATTGGGGGGCAGTGCTGAAGCCACACCCCCTACCCACCTACCTCACCCTGACAGGATGTCCCCAGATGCATGGCTGTTCACAAAAGAGGTGCCCGAAAGAGTTTGTTTGTTTGTATTGAAGTAGTTCTACCCGTAAAATGTGCTAACTCACTTATAAAGGTCCTCCTCTTTAGCTTCTAAGAAGTTGACTGTGTATTTCACGGATTTGGCCATCAGGATTCGGATGTCGAACGTGTCCTGAAAGAATAGGAAAAGATAAAACAGTAAATCTTCAACCATTCGGCAGAACACCTCTGATTAACAGGGTAGCACGACACTGGGGAAACATGTAAGACCTCATGTCAAGTGCTGAGCCACTGAAAACCTGAGTCAGACTCAGCTCTCGCTCAGAGGGACTCTGCACTGCCTGTGCCCGAATGCCAAGGAGTCGCCAGAACAGCGACCCCTACAGCCAGGCCAGCGCAGCTGCAGTTCACTGTCCCAGCAGAGTAACACTGCCTCAGGCACCAGCACACGCCTGTGCAGCTGACTACTGCTGGATCAAAACACATACACCTCAGCTAAAATATAGAGGCTATAATCACCGTATGATACGCTACAATAACATTCACAGCACTCGCTGTTCAGAGATCAGTTAAGAGTTTTTATCTAGCCTGCACTTCACAGGGTGAGACAAAGAGACCTGAGGTGAATATCGAGAGAAACGTACCACCTCAGACTTCTTCACAGGGTTAGAGATGGAAAACATTGGTCTCCCTGCCTACAACATAAATATGGCCATTTATTTACTATCTAAAACCACCAGTGGACCTACATGTCTTCTGGAGACATATGGAACGTTGATGTTGGTAACTCAGTTAAGAAAAATCTGTTTCTTTGGGGACGATTTTGCCTTACAACGTCCTACATGTACGTCCACACACTGATGCATTAAAGCAAAAAGCACTGAAGGCAAAACTCTTTTCAAAGGCATCAAACCAACACCAGGGAGCGTATTCACCCTCTATAATATCTAACCATCATTCTGATGAGGGAGATTTAGAGTCGCTGTTTATAGCAGATATGCTAGTTTCAACTAGCAAAGAATGAGAAATATAAATGTTGGAATTTCAGACTACAGAACTTTTTCCAGTTTTCCATAAATTCCATCAACTTATTTTTATTTGATCAGACAATCTTGATGTACAGTTTGGGTTGCTTACTACGAATATACGCTCATCCCGACCCCACCTATCGATACTGCATTCTACTAATCAATCCGCTTTCAGGAACTCTGTTACATAGGATATTTTGACGGGTCACGTTTTTTTATTTGCAGCTCATTAGCTAACGATTAATTGCCGACTAATGGCGGTTGGTTATTGGTCCAAAGCGCTTGTCGAAATGTGTACCACAAAGCATTTTTTCACTTCTAGCCCTATTAAAAAGATCTATAATGTGTGTGTGACACACACAAAATCACTTCTTGTTAAACATCAGCAGGAGCAACCCGGCCTGCAGTTTCCTCCCCGGCACAGAACAAGTCTCATGCCCACACGCGCTCTCTATTTAAACTCAGCCTCCGCAGCCAGCTATTAAATCAGTGACTACATCAAAATTTACACACGCAGGGCAGTGCATGAGGGATACTTATGAGGCTGAGACACAGATGAGTTTAGCATGTGCTCCGGAAGAACGTGGCTTAAACACAAACCAAATCTGAAATATGGTCACTACTCCGTGCTCCCAACGAGTGTTGGCCAAAGAAGTTGTTTTCGTTATTGAGGATGCCGGTTTAGCAGACACTGCTTTCACTGTTTTCTTGCACTGCCCATTATCAATGTGCACAAACCTGTTGCCAGATTGGGCAGGATCACCCAGATTGGCCACTTTTTTGGGGTTTTTTTGTGTCACATTTAATATCAATGTATGGAATAGTAAAACTCTAAATTAGCCATAACTTGTAGCAAAAGTAACAATAAGAAAAATATTTCAGCATTAAATTCAAACATTTTGAGCTCTTCTGATTCTTTTACACTACCTGAACATTTAAAAGAATATTCAACAGATTTTTTTAATTCATCTGATAAAAAGTATTGTGCATATGATTCAGAAAGTAACCACACGAGTGGTAGACATGCATGCTAACAATGTCTCATCCTGTTTGCCAGGACTTCCTGTTTGATAGCAAAGGTGAACATGCGCATCCTGACCAACCACCATTTAAGGGCTGCAAGTGTGAACAACTCAAAGTGAATGCTATCAGTAGACCAACGATGTTCTGGGTTTTAGGCTGAAACCACCCATCCTTCTTCACTTACCACAATGGGCTGTCTGAAGTACTCATCTACAGCAGCTCCTCTCAGAGCAGACAGATCCACACCATGGAAAGATGGCTGATACCTGAAACGCGCACGCAAACACACAGCGAAGGTTACACGGTGTTAACAAGGAACAAGATGTCAGCTGTGCCCAGCCAATCTCTTCTCGTGTCACCTTGAAATGCCAGGTAACCAGACGATCAGAAAGCTCTGCATGACACCAATACTGACTGTCACAGTGAGGATGCCAAAGACATGACCTTTTTTTTTTTTTTTTATTCCACTGGCACAGTTGAAGCTCATTTCATTCTAGTGCCAAATCACAGGGTTGCAAATGGGCGTTTAAAACCACGTCTGGCCATTTTTTTTTTCACCCTGACCAAAGTCACATATCTATTCTATGTAAAGCATCAGAGAACAACCCAAAATACTGAATAAATAGATTCTATTCCGCATTTAAACGTCCAGCAAAGTTTAAATAAAAACAAAAACAAGATATTAATACGGTATGCTCAAACGTGGTTTAAAAACCGCTCATCAGACCCATCAGAGAAATGTCAGGACCTGGCCGTAACATCCTAATGAGCATGCTTGACAGACGTCTGTCCAACCCTCCCGTTCTCCCATGCCACTGCAGAGTGTGTGAAGTGGGGAGAAATGAGTGGAAAGGGCTTTATATACACTGGCGGTAAAGTAAAACACTGGCGTGTGCATGGAGTAAAACACTGTGCTAGCTCGACATCTTCCCCAGGTTGGCTTTCTCTTGATTGTTAGCTTTCGCGTGCTACATTACTCCAACATCAGCTGTGAGGAAACACTGTTCTGTTAAAGCCGTGTGGGCAGGACCACCCCTATCAGTTTTAGGATAGGTGTCAAAACTAGGGCCGCACAGTTATGGGATAGGTCTCAAAACTAGGGCCGCCCAGTTATGGGATAGGTCTCAAAACTAGGGCCCCCCAGTTATGGGATAGGTCTCAAAACTATGGCCCCCCAGTTATGGGATAGGTCTCAAAACTAGGACCGCCCAGTTTACATAAAAAGAGGAGAATTTTGGCAAAACACGAAAATCATTTACTGGACACCGGAACCTTTAGTCGGACACGTCAACTGAGTGCCCAGAAGAGCAAGACTACCCTAATGAGCTCCCTGGGGCTTTAATCATTCTCTTCAACAGAATGTGTTCTTGCTTTCAAGCAATCATTCACCACCAGGGGTGTAAAGGTGCTGACTCTGCACTGATTTCTGGATTTCTAGAATTGATGATTATTAATTATAACAACATTCAGTCCAGTACTTCATTATTTGGCCAAACTGTACACAGAATTGTTACCATAATAACCCGAGTTAAACTGGGGTTCACAATTCTATTCTCCAGTGGAAGTTGCTCACCAAAAGTTGGCCTTGGTGAACTGCTCCATGTAGAGCTGCTCGTCTGTGAAAGGAGCGAGATGGACGTCGCCGATGGTGGGAAACATTTTACCTACAGAGAAAAAAAAAAATTAAAAAATACCGGCAAATTACTGAAGTGTTATAAACACTGCACACGAGACATGCTGTACACTCTCGCTCGCTTCTCTACCACTAACCATTAGGCTTCAGGAACTTCTTGGCATGCAGGTAGCTCTCCAGCATCCTCTCATTAAACAGCATGTAGCCCATCGGCTCAGAGATGATTATGTCCACCTGCTCAGGTAAGGTCACCTCCTCCACTTTCCCTGGGATTACTACCACGCGCTCCGTCAGCCTGTTACTGCTCACCAGCACCTACGCACGTACAGACAGACAGTAATGAAAATATGCAGTTGCTGAGCTTATAAAAAACAAAAATGGCACTACTGTGCATGGAATATTACAATATTGTGATTTATTACTTTTTGCTGCAAAATATTCCTCCAAATGAGAACGTAGACAATGCTCAAAAACACTATCCTTATATTTACATACTTTATAAGTTTAACTTGCAAACATTCCTGACATAGGGGATGCCGACTGGCCGGATGCCGATTCCTGATACTTTTCATGTACATTTCTGCTGATGTAGATACATAACCATGTATGAAGAAGAAAAAAAATTCTTCTGGCACTAGAAATAAGATTTAAGCAGCTAAAAAAAATTCTGCTTTCCCAGAATGCAATACTCAGTCATATCTGTATACCTGTGCACTGTCCTATGCTGATATTTCAACATGATTTTGATGTTGGTCATGCTTCCCTTCCTTACCTAGAAAGGTTTACACAGCAGGTGAAAGTTACGAGGAAGGTGTCACCCAGTACCTCTATCATGGAGTATTGTGGAGGTATTCAAATTCCTGTGTGCTGTAAGAACGTGTTCTCCACCACGCTGACTAACTGTTCCTATGAACTTCACTGTCTGAAGCCTCAACAGAAAGAAACAGCACATCTTGCTGCCTTTTGGCCTCAACAACAAATATATCCCTAATACTACAACACTTCAGCGACTGTGTCGATACCACTCCAAAATATCACAACATTATTCTCTACACATCCCCCCCAAACTCCCCGCCCCCCCGACCCCCAGTAATACTGCATGACCATGTAAACAGTTCCTCTGGTCTGTAATGAAAGCCCCCCAGTGTGCAAATGTTTTTCACCAAGTGAAAGTGTGTAAAGAACTGTACCTCCGCGTGTTGAGCCATGGTGCTCGCCTCCACCGCATAAACTTTACGTGCCCCGGCCTGAGCTGCGAAAAAGGAAAGAATTCCCGAGCCACAGCCCACATCCAGCACCACCTACAGATAGACAAAGGGGTCGGGAGGAGAGAGAATACATGAGTAAAAGGCGTAAAAAAAATAAAATAAAAATTAGATCTGAAACCACACTGTACATTAGGGCTGACCAATATACCATTTCAGCATCAGGACAATACTCACATTGCTGGACGTAAATTACACAAATTAAATGAGCCAAAAGAAGAACCTACACGGTTCCTGGACTCTGATTTCAGGTTTCTCAGATACACAGAGAAGAGTAGTCGTGGTGCTCACCTGCTTTTGGTGCAGTGAAACCAATTATAGAGCAATAAAAATAATATTCATATTGCTATATCGCAGAGCAAAAATATTGCAGTCAGTTTTTCCCCCCAATAACATGCAGCCCTGCTGTACATATCTACAAGACTCCAATCTTAATGACGTAAAGATGTACAAACAGTAATGAAAACTAGTTTAAAAATAAATAAATAAATAAAAAATAAATAAAGGCACACAGGAAACAGCATATGGAGATGTACACCTGTCGCTGATGAGCCCCTCACCCTTTTCCAAGCATCTTCTCCTGACTGTTTTTCAACCAATCTATGTAGTACACAACTGAAGCTCAGGCGAATCATCACAAAAGTAGAAATGAATCTAAAAACCATATTCAAACTAGAAGTATGTATAACTACATCCCCACATTATAACAGACTCAATGGTGACAATATGCCGCTGTTCATTTACCTAAACATCAAACCCTTCATACAAACCGGTCTCATTTCAGTTGAGTATAATGACAGTCAAACAGCATTACAGCTTTACCTCATAATCAGAACAAACAGGAGCTTTTTGGAGAGACACAAAGGACACAGAACGCTGAAAGAGAAATCTTAACACACCTCATCTCCAGACTAATCAATCATAAGACTGTATACTCAGCNACCAGAAAATTTCACCGGCTAGTGCTGCACTGTCAGTACTGTAACTTTAAGGCCCAGCCACACCGGCTTTCCGTCAGCCACAGTTCGCAAAAAAAAATACATTTATTTCAGTGGAATTTGCTACAGTGAGCAGTTTTACCCTGCAGACTTGCAGAGAGAATAAATGTCACATTGAGTCCAAATCTAGTGAACTTTAGTTCTAGTGAACAAATTTGCATGGCGCCTGGTAGCGCTACTGCTGATGTTAGCAGTATCTAAGCTTAAGTATTTCTTCCTCTCTGGCTAGAAACAAACCCACAAGGTGAGCAACACAGCATGTTGGGAGACGCAGTATCATGGGACAGAATTACGTAAACAGATTATGAAGGGGTGTCTCCTCAGGGGGACAGCTTGGAACACCCACACCTGTATAAGTTGTTGGGTGTTATCTTGTGAGTGAGGCTCAACACTGGCCAGCGTGCTCCTGGCAAGGCGACGTGAATTATCAGAGTTTGAATGAGGCGCGATAGTGTGTGCCAGACGGACGGGACTCATGAGGTTGAGTAACTGGACTGTTGAGGACTGGCTACATGTGGCGTGGTCCGATGAGTTACGGTACCAGTTGTTTGGGGCTGATGGTAGGGTTTGTGTGCAGCGCAGACTCCATGAAGCCAAGGACTCCAGTTGTTAACAAGGCACAGTGCAGGCTGGTATGGGGTGAGTTCTGATGACATGGGATGGGTCCACCGGTCCGCCTAAACATGTCATTAACCGGGGCCGCTGCGTTTCACTGCTTGGTGATTATTTGCAGTCCTTCATGCAATGAAACATTCTTAACTTGTAAGACTCTCTATTGGTACAATAATCATAAAATATTAATACAAAGGAATGAAAACGTTTTTTTTTTGCAGGAAGGCAACAATACAATTATCCAGTATAAGTGTGTTTACTATTGTGTTTTACTGTTCAGTGTTCACAACTTATCATCTCGGTAACGGCACCAAAATGGATTTTATTTTATATTTACTTTAGTGCCTTCCTAGTGAAAAGCTTTCTTTGTACTCTTTGTTCATAACCGTGCCTTCTTCTCTTCAGCTGTTTTTCATTCTTTCCACAGTCCTAATGTAACACACCAGATCCGCGTTGAGGAGCATATGAATAGGAGTATCAGGTGGATCCGATTAGAGCCGCATTAAAAACTGCAGGAGAACCAGCTGGAGCTCAGCTCGCTGACAATCACTTGCTGCATGCATTTAGGAACAATCTCAAAACACCCAAAAGTAGATTGATGGCCCCCCTAATATATAAACATATCCCATTTTATGATCTTTTTATGATCTTGCATACTCCATTTTGTCCCAACTTAAAATATACCAAGGAGAGAAAAAAACATCTGAAATAAGACTTATGTATGCTGCACGGTAACTAATGGACAGTTTTCTCCCAGAGGTAAAGGTGTAAACCTTAACCTCAGCTAAGTCCAAGAGGTGCTTCACCTTGAAAAGAAAAAAAAGAAAAAAAAAAACAAAAAACAAAAAAACAAACAGGGTGTGAAGGGAGGTTGAACAGACAATTATGTGGCGGTTTATTTGAATACCTAAACAAGTAAACATACGCCATGACGTTTGGATTTCCACATATACAAAATAACCAAACTACCTCCACCATGTTTCTATCACACCAGATTCAGTGACCTCTAGCCTGCAGTGCGAGCAGCAGTTGGGTCAGTACCTTGTCCTTGAAGTCGGTGTGGTTCTGTAGAATGGCTCGTTGATAGGTTCCAGTTCGAACGTAATCCTGCATCATGTTCTGCTGCTGGGAGAGGTAGCCATAGAACTGCAGAACCCAGTAAACAAAAAGGGGAAAGAAAACAGAATGAGAACTCTGCGCTGATTAAAACGTACCTTCTCTACGGAATTTGATCAGTACAGCTGAACTTCAACAGTAAGAGGCACAGCCTGATGAACATACCAAATGGAAAGATTCATCATCTGAATAACCGACATACTACTCGTCTACTACTCGTTTTAACAGGGACGGGCATTTCAGTCAATTTAACATTCAGATTTGTAAGGCTCATCTTTAAAAACAATTCAGACACTAAGGTTCTCAGAGACCACTCTTCGTTTACTTAATTCACAGTCAAAACAGATATGTCTTCCACACCTTCAAAGTGAAATCTTAGAAGCTGGTTGCACTTTCTACCTCTTATGATCCAAATAACCCCATTCACATTCAGTGGTGTTGAGGTTCTGGACTCTGGGGTGGTCAGTCCATTGTTCTGAGAACACCAGCAGCTTCTTTGTTTGATGCGTCCGTCTCCTTTTCTCAGAGAGGAGTTTTATTTTATTTATTTATTTTTTTACTGCTACACAGCTGTAAGTACTGTTCGCCTAAAGGCAGCAGTTTTGGGGGTCCAAGTCTTGCACGGCTGCCGAGAATCCCATTTTCTCTGTAGTTATTAATCAGTTTTTGAACTCCCACTCACTGCCCTTGTGGATTATCATAAATTGCCCAAACTTGTACTTGAACTTGAAATGAACTTGAACAACCACTTTGGCTTTAAATCAAATAAAAGAAGTGGTCTCTATTTTTATCGCACAGTACTGAACAGCAACAATGACAAAGCCATCCAATCACTTAACCACAAGCGACGGACAAGAGGCTGCGCACGCTTGGATCCAGACGGACACACCTGAAAGTACTGAACGGCCGACGACTCTTCCGTCCTCTCACTGAAGGCAGAGTTTTCGTTGACGTGTCCGCGGCAGTTCTTCAGAAGGTTATAAAACGAGGAGAAATCTGCAGTGTAACAGAACAGCAACCGGCAGGAGGTTAGAACACGATACCACGTTTAATTCAGACAGACAGCTGGTAACAGACATGATAGACCAATACGAATGAGGACCTGGTTACTCCAAACATACTAGTTTTAATAGGTGGTGTTTTGGTCATATGGGTCTGTGTGGACTGAGTCAGCCAAACCGAAAGGAAGTTGACCAGTCGTCACGATACTATGCAAGTGTTCCGGTATGAAGTCTAACCACACATCCACGCCCTGATCTTATTTCGTTTGGTTTCTGGTCATAGTTGTCACAATGTTATTGGATAAGTTATACATATCACATCAAGACACAACTCCGGGGGGGGGGGGGGAAACCTCAAGCATATCCAGGCATGTATAACTTAAGCGTATGACATATATTCGTAAACATGGGCAACGAAGCCAGAACAAATCCGTGATTACAATCAGAAATGGGTTTTAAAGTTAACTGCAATATCCGCCTGAGCATCCATGGGAAGAGAAATCAGGATGGAGACATGAAACTGGGCTTCACACTGGGAATCAATGGAAAGTATCCTGCTAGCAGCTTGCTAATTGAGGCCAGCAGCAGATGCAGCTAAAACGTGCATTGCAGAAGAGGTCCTGTTGTTATTCGGTCTCAGATATTTGGCTCACAGAAGCAAGAGGAGGATGGGTAACTCGAGTCTGGCAGAGTTTTCCCTTTGCCACCGTCTTGGGGCTCAGACCAGGATTTACTGGAAAACTGCTTTGCGATGATTTAAAAAAAACAAAACAAAAAAAACCCAAAACTATATTAATACATCTGAGGAACGATGAAGCAATAAGGCCCACTTTAGCGAATTAAGTCAAGTACATCAAGTAAACTTCACGTTTTATTTATAATGGAGGGAGAAAAAAAATAATATACAGTATATATGTTAATTTGAACATATAGTATATAACATATACGTTCAAAGCTGTGTTTATTAGTGATGCTCTAGAGTGTTTAATATAACTAAAATTATCATTGCCCAAACAGTTGGTAACTTAAGTGGTGTTACAATTGTTTTGCTAGAGACAAAATGAATGTTCGATCATTAGTTTTAATAAAATAAACATTACACAATAAACAAAAACAGTACAGGGTTCTGATCTGAGAGAACACCCTTAGGAGCAGAAGAGATCTAGAACAGAGACGTGCACAAATTCAGTATTTCCCCCAAATTGGGAAGTGGTATGGTGTAACGGTTGTACATCTTCCAGGAACCTGTCTCATCACTTAATTCGTTTTAAATTAGCTCACTGGACTTACACCACTTGCTGAGCTGGCACAAAAACTATCACAGCTGTCATGTGGGTTCAGCAGGGGATTAAGTTCATATGTTTTGGTCATGTACAGTTGTGAAGACTTTATGGCTCATGTTACACGCATGTTACAGTCAGTACTGTCAGTACGTTTGCTTCTTAATGACTCTAATTTGAGGCTTAGTGTACACCAAGGAAAGGTTATGATGGCAGCCTCAACTGCGGCTATCAAATCGATCTTGAAAGGCTGGTTTGCACCTGATGTTTCTGTATCACAGTTGTGGTGTGGACGTTTTCTTAATATTCTTTTCCCGGAGCGGACAACTGCCAGATTCCATAATGCCGAGGCTGCAACGATTTGGTTTTGGACTGAGGCCATTTACTCTGTTAAGAAATCTGATATCCTGCATGTTAAATACCTGTTATACATTATTTATTTCTTTGCATACTCATGTACACGACACCCCCACCCCCCAACAGTCCTTTTCTTATTGTGACATACTATGCAGTGAATGTTAACCATATCAAAAATCAATAAAAAGGGCTACGGGGTCACACAAAGCCATTTAGATTTTAGACTATATTTAGATTTTAAGTCCAAGTCACACTTGGAACTAATTCAGTAAAATTATCCATAACTGGTCTTAATCTACCACATCTCCCAGCTATCAGAGCAACTGCACGCCATTTCAATCAGTCCACATTACAGGCAAACCTGAGATGAAACAAGCATTCCTCTGAAATGTGAAATGTGTCACGGTATCCATACAAAGCGCTATGCGGCAAGACAGCACGTCAGAATAAAAGCCCAATGCAGAAACACATTTCTAAATCTGCTGCTTCACAGCCACTTTGTCATGCGAGTAGTTACTTCCGAATTTGACAGCTTAACAAAGCCTAAAAATTACATTCCCAGATTTGTGAGATTGCAAACTGACACTCAGGATGTCTACAGTGATCAGCTGGACTTTGTAGCCCTAAAACACATCAACAGAACACAGCTGAATATAAAATACTGCTGCAGCGTGCCTCAACTCTCAAAAGTAACAGCGCACTGTAAGAGGTGCTGAATTTTGGAATAAGTAAAGAAAAAGTCAGATCCCGTCTACCAAGTGCATCTAGGACAATGAGTATGGATACATGGTAGGTGCACCTAATGGAGCGGTGAGTGAGCGCACTCTGTCATGCTCTGGGTGTAGAAGCAGACCTATGGAGAGCGTGCGCGCGCGTGTGTGTGTGTGGGCCAGGAGGTGGAGTGAGTGTTACCTGTGGGGGAGGCGAACTGTAGGAGCACGCTGTTGCAGCCGAGTGTGATGATGAAGGACTGCTTCCCAACGCGGCTGCACTCGGTCTCACGTGACACCGAACACTTAAACACGCTCGCCTCATCACCTGCAACACAAACACAAGTTAGTCCATGGACGGCAGGCAAACAAGACTCCATGCTACGTTACTAGAGGAGAGTGATCAGACCTGTGAAGGACTGGAACAAATATTTGCTCCATAAACACACCGGTTTACTTTTCCCATCGGACTAATTCATGCAGCATTATCATAACGTTATTATAACGTAAACATGAGTCAGCCAAGTATCTGTGTCTCCATTAGGGCTGGGCACCATGTTAACCTAATGGTTCTGTAGTTTGGCCTTGGAGCTCAGTAGTCACCCAAATCGGTTCTGTAAATACATCCCCAAAACCATTCTCTCAAACTAGGGATGCACCGATCCAGCTTTTCCAGTTCGGATACCAGCACAGATACACAAACTTTGCAAATCTGTCGATGCCCAATATGGATCCGATACCATTTTTGAATAAATAAACCGTATACTTCACCATGTTGGAGTAACGTAAGGCACCAGGACTGACATAAACACTACTTTACTAAGCTTACTCATACAGCTCACTCTCCGGCTCGCTCCATGCTGTTGTTCCTATTCGTAAGTCAAGTCTACCGTAAGGTCTCGGGTTGCTGCAGATCCACCTCCGGCCACTCGGGCGAGACCAAGGGCAACCAATGAGCAATCAAGCAGCAAATGCTAACACCTGCAGCTCACGTACCCAAGCGTGAGCTCACCTATCTAAGCGTGAGCTCAAGACTGAGCGACCACGTGCTGGCTCGTGGTCGCTCAGTCTTGAGTTCACGTTGCCACGTGCACGTCTCTCGTGACTAGCCAGTAAAAGGTTTCGAGCCTTTCGAGGCAGGTTGCTTCTCCCGCTCTTCAGAGCACACTGAGCTGCTACAGGCACCCAGCAAACATGATATTGACGGCATGGCACACATCGCAAACGAATTTGAGTGGGGATCAGCCTAATTATCCGATACCCGATCCAGCTGATATAATTCATATCAGAGTCGATATCCGGTCCTAATATAGGATCGGTGCATCCCTATCTGAAACCACATCCAGGTCTTTATTACAGTCAGACTTGGACAGAGTACGTGACTTCACTGACTACTGACACTAAACTGAAGAAGCATAGCTAAGCCTGTGTTTTACATCACTGTGTTCGTTTACAGGCTGTGTGGCAATCATAAGGCTAAAAATCATATTCCAATCTTGCCCAGCAATTACTGAGATTTTCTAATAATATTAGCCCGTTTCACAATCCGCTGCACTACAGTCCCCAGCATGCACTGCAACGCAACGTGCGCTCTGCCCCTCTACCCCAAACAATCTACAGCTTGTTTGCCCGGCACTTGCACAGACCAATCACTGCGTGGTTCGGTAACGGTGCACCCTGGTTAAGGTTTTTTTTTTTTTTTTTTTTTAACCCCGACTTGCCGGCGCCAGCAGCACACCATGATCATATGCGCCACTATACACTTGAGTGCGAGGTTCTAAAAGTCAAAGTACCCCAAGAAACCTCTCCATCAGTGACTAGCCGGCAGCTAATTTGTCCGAAACTGAAGATGTTTAGTTAGCCTGCTGCTACTTCGACGTTATTCTTTGTACACATGTACATTAATATGCATACACGTAGATCCTTAATATAAAGCTAATACAGTATGTAAGTACTGTATGGTATGTAATATGTTGTTTCCAGCCCACTACAAATTACTGCCTCCACCTGAGTACAGACCCACCGACCACACGAGGATACTTCATGGCCCACAGGTTGAGAAGCCCTGGTCCAAGTTGCTGCTACTTTTCCTACTTTTGATTTGCTCTCCTCATATAAAATGCTATGTTATATCCAGGGCTGGGCAATATACAGTATAAAACACGACTCTGTATATTGTTACTGTGATAAGTAAGATGTTGCACTACAGGTTTAGTATTTGTCTGTTCCAACCGCTCACCCACCTCTAGTCATAACACTGTGTTCTTACACTTAAAGGGAGGTCTGAATACACAGTTTTGGTGTTTTGGTCATTTCAAAATCGCTGACTTGTATTCAGACTGTCCTGTGATACAGTTCAACTGGCGAACTGGATTGGCCACCCCAGTGAGACAGCTGTCTAATGTTTCACTGTATCATCTGCCGTTTTTGCAGATAGCGATGCCGTTGGTCAACACTGGCCTATATTATCGGCCAATCTTATATCTTAGAGCCAGTCGCTGCCATCTTTGCTGGTCAACCAGCACTAATTTAGAGCTATTTGCCATTTGTGCTGCACACTGAGGAATTAGTCTCTTGCATTTAACCGATCTGTTAAGTGAAACACACACACACACACACACACACACACACACACACACACACACACACACACACACANCACACACACACACACACACACACACACACACACACACACACACACACTAGTGAACACACACACACACTAGGGGGCAGTGAACACACTTGGCGAGAGTGGTGGGGAGACATCGTGTCTTCAGTCATTCAGGGAATTGAACCGGCAATCCTCCTGCTACATCCTTCAGCTTACGACTGCCCCTGAGCATAAACCAGCACTACTTCATTATTTAGCTGTCCTGCTGAAAACCATGCTGGTGCAAGCTAATTTTTTTCAGCAGGGTAGCTAAATAATGACCAAAGGAAAAGTGGACAGTGAACACAAGACAGACAGGAGTACCTCGAGTACCTTTTAACTTCTATAAACCTCTCTGTCATCACGAGACACAACACTGTGATAAATACGGAGAGCTGGACACACAGCAGAGGCAACAGGCAGGGACAGAGATATAGCAGGGCCTTGAAGCTCAGCAGGCTGCCTGCTGTTATATAAATATATATTTTAATTACTTTAAATATTTCAAGTGTTAATGTAACATTTTAACTTGCGGTTGCAGTTCTGGCATATGTTGAATAAACAGTGGACGGTTCCGGCAAAATGTTATTTAATAATGAAATATAAACCATCACATTCTCGGGCCCCATGAATTTGTGGAGGTTTTCTTTAACATGGCCCTTCAAATGTTTGAGTTTGGCACTCGTGCTTTAGAGCAACATCAGCTGTCAGAACTGCAAACTGCTTGCAGGTAATTCACCTTAGCTGTTATCGATTAGTCTGCAGTACGCAGAAACCGCCTTCCCGCATCTCAGACTATTATGCTTTAGGCCACACCCACATTCGTTTAGTAATTTAACTGGCGGAATCGAATATTACAATATAAACCGAGCTGACGATGATTCAAAACTACCAAGTTAATCCACTCACAAGAACTCTGGTACAGGTTGCATTATCACTTTTCCTTTCCGACCAAAGGCAGAATTCCCATCAACTACCCATCAACTACCCATCAACTACCCACGATTCACCTTATAATTAAAGAAAGTCACGAGAGAGAATGTGTGACTCCAGAAAGCTCACCTGTTCAGAGTTTGAACTTGCTGTTGGGATAAAACAAGGTGCCAATCAAGATCAGCAAAGTGAGAATAGCTAATGCTAATGCTACTGATGGATTACATCTACAGTGGCTTTCAGGGATATCCTTGCAGTCTTACACAGCACAGGACACAGACAAATTAACAGAAACACAAGAGGACGAAACTTGGACAGTAACAAAGAACAAGACGACAAGAACCACACATCCTCCTCTGCCTTAATTTAATTGTAACTTTTTTTTAATGACTAATATGCAAATTTGCTCTGTTCTGATTGGCTGTTTTGTACTGTGTAAAGTAGTTCGGGCTGAAAACCTTTCTACAACTTGAGTGAGCGTGAAAGGGCAGAGCTAAACTGGTGTTAGCTAAACTGGTGGATATACAGTCTACACACACACACACACACACACACACACACACACACACACACACACACACAGAGAGAGAGAGATAGATAGATAAGACAGATCACCGTTTCTCCTGTAGTCACCCTGCCCTGCACGTTTTAGAGGATTCCCTGCAACTCGTTAACTGTTAAGTTGAATCAGGTGTGTTGGGAGAACTACAGGGAAAGCACTGATATGGACATGACAGGGAGCCTCCAGGACCAGGGTTGAAAGATGCACATTTTGGTTGTGTGCGTGTTGGTGGGCTGTTTGTATATCCTTGTTTATGGACTGTACATTTTGAAGCTTTAACAACTTTAACTCGCTGCATTAAACTCCTACTTAAAAAGAGAAATGAATGGGAAGACACCGATTGGTCTGATGACGGCACATTACTACCTTTATATGATCATGAAACTTTCCTGACTCGTCTATGAGGTTCACATGAACAGATCTCGAACCTCAGGGGATGCTCACAGTACTGTGAACGGATGGTATCAGTATCCCAACCACTGATCAGTATCGGCACTGATGGTATCAGTACAACCTTAGTTAGGCCACTCCACCTACTAATGATTGACTTTACAGAGTGTAACAACCTTAGATGATATCAAATATTGTAGCACCGAACATGAGCAACACTTCGTTGTGGTCTAGGTCAGGGGTTCTCAACCTTTTCCGCCCCGAGGTTCACCTGATAACTACAAAGCGTAGTGGCCTCCAGAAAACTAAGCTAAACCTTTATAACTACAATCTCTCCAAAAAATCTGGTTAAAGAAAAACTGACATGTCCAAATTTAAATACGTGAGCTGTGAAATATTATCAGTCGGTCGATACATCAGCCTGGCTCTAGTCAAGATAAGGAACAAGGCAATCCTGTAAATCCTACAAGTTAAAGAAGAAAGGTCTCTCTGCGGCAGAAATCTTCACAGCCATCCACTTCTGCATTTGTTTGAGTTTGTGAAAGATGGAATGTACAACGCCACACGCAGTCAGTTTATTCATAGTTCAACAACCACAAAAAAAAGCAGTGAAGCATAGTGTGACATGAAGACACCAGAGACATCCCGTTCTTAGAAATGAAGCTTCTGTTACTCTACAGTGAATACAAGGTTAGAACTTTAGAGCGCACACGCCAGATCACTAGAAGCACCATATATCTAGAGCATACAGCTTATATTCTTTAGTTTGTAAAGCAATGAGAGAGACACAGACAGAGAGAGACATAGAGAGAGAGAGACAGAGAGAGAGAGACAGACAGAGAGAGAGAGAGCGAGACATAGAGCGAGACAGACATAGAGCGAGACAGACATAGAGCGAGACAGACATAGAGCGAGAGAGAGGGAGAGAGACAGACAGACAGACAGACAGAGAGAGAGAGAGAGACAGAGACAGACAGAGAGACAGACCTGCTCACTAGTCCTGCAGTTTGAGATATCAACACCGTTCCAACTCCGGAATGTTCGGTCTGATTGGGAATGGTGTGCTTGTATACAGCTTTTTGATCCCACTTACAGTTTTCCCATTAAGAATGAATGAGGTGGAAAAGTACACATCCATCTACTCTACTCCCGCATGACCAACCGATACCTTTTTACATACCCCCAGGCTGTCTCAGGACAGACCCCCAAGCACAAATTCGATTTTGGCCTGACCTGCACTTATCTGTTTGTCTTTTATTCCATCCCTCGTTTCTCCCATAGAGTCCTATTAATTTTCACCCTACCATTTCTGCAGATATAGTCACAGAGGGAGAGAGAGAGGTTGGTTAAGAAGCTTCCTGTTGGTCCTCTCTGCTACGCACTACAATGCTAATGCTGCTGTAGCTTTACAAACTGTTCATCTTGGCGCTGACCACGGTGCCTCCACACACTGACTCGTTGGATCTTTCCACCAAGACAAAAGCGGGACTCGTCACTGAAGATGACCCGCTGTCATTCTGAGTCACTCCCTGACAGTCTGGCACGACACCCTTGCAGTGTTTGGTGACGTGACGTTAAGGGCAGCTGTCGTAACAGTCTGCGTGCATGACACATGGAGGGCATCGCTGCTCGCTGAATGTCCCCAATTGTGGCTGTTGGCTCAGTTAGGTACAGGGATAAGACCCGTCCTTGCCTATGTCACATGCAAGACTGAGTGTGAAACTTGAATCATCCGCATGTCTCACAATGTCAAACCCACATACCAAGTGTATAAACTGCAATGAAACTAATTTGGGCTCCGTGAGGAACTGCAGTCTCTAATACAAGGTTTGTACCCTTCAGTCTTTTTTAAACTCTGATCTTTCATGGTTTATCCATAACCCGGAGTTTTTCAGACCACATTGTACAATTTCACACATTGGCGTCACACGCACAGGATCAAAAAGGTGGTCTGATGTTTAGGTCCCAAATGTATCAACATTACACCGATGAGGACATGATGACTACAGCAGACAAGCCACTCAAATCCTCAGGAGACCAGTCGGCACAAATTTCGACCATTTAATTTTTTTTACACAAAATTTTAATATCCACATCAGATTCATCAGATCGGTCTGTTCAGAGATGAGGTTGAATCACAACCCTGCGTGTACACATTTCCACTAGAGAGGTCTCCAAATCCGCAAAACTCCACCAGATTAAAGTGCGTTTTCAGTTTTAGTACTGAAAGGTCAACTCAGTACGGTATTTTGGCCCTTCATGACTTTCCAAGTTTTCCAGGACCCATACAAACCCTGTGACAGCTCTTGGCTACATGGGGCTGCTGGGAAGTGCCCGAAGGTTACGTCCCTTGTTCAGTTGCTGATGATAACAGTACTGAGAAGTTCTGTCCTTTTTAATCATATCTTGGAGTGTAAATACACATTTCCCGAGTCTGTATATCAAGGTTTGATTTGATATTTCACATGCTGTTTAAACGTACTGATTCAAAATCAAGATTATATAACTCTGCACTGCAAATTAGTTTGGGTCAGATAATCAATCAAGCAATCTCAAACAGAACTTCAGCATCTACCCTACCAATCGACAACACTCATTCGAGTGCTCACGTGTCCACAGCATTAGCCACGACCACTCTCCGCAAACCTAAAGGGAATCTTCAGTAATTTTCCCAAAATTCTACATAATTATACAGCTGTCGTTCAGAGCGGGCTGCTCCGCTGGAGAAAGGATAAGAACCGTTCAGAGCGGTGCTGATGGGAACCAGATGTCCGAAGAGTGTATGCCTCTGAAAGCTCCCTCATTGCACCAAATGGTTAGAAACGCGCTGCCTGAAGCATGACACATTGTTATATGATAGCTCTGTGATAAGGTTTTGGTTTAGTAATCTGTTCATGGTGGAGGAGTACATGCAGGACCGTGAACCAAAAACGAATCTTTCAAGATTTCTGATATTTGACCATCAGTATTACACACAGTTAGGGCTGAAAGATGGATGGATTATGTTCAAATCGCAATTCAAAATAGTGCAACATTCAAATAGCATGAGCTGCAATTTTAATTTTTTATTTAAAGGTTACTTAATCCGAATACCCGTGTCTTATATGGGGAACGTTAACATATCAGATCTTGTAAACTGGCCGTAGATGAGTTAGACCAATCAGAGGCAGCCAAACAACTATACGCTGCGATATCAGAACCACAGCTAACTGAGAAAGGGGATGCGCTCTGGTCTTACTGACCCAATAACAGGCCTGGACTTTATTACATTTAAATCACAGTCGCAACACTGACCAGAAAAATCACCATTAGATCCTCTTCCCAAATCGTTCAGCCCCACACACAGTATAAGAACTCAGAAGACATGTGAAGGTTGACTGGCAGTTTCGGACAGTAAGTAAAGTGGCTGTATTTGTGTTGTAGACATGGTGACCCCCGGGTACCATCAATACCACCGCTGGAAAGAAATCCAATTCAGTAGGCTTCTCTACAATGAACCATTTCACATCAAACCACTCTAAATGAGTGGTTAAATCTCTCTTGTGTGTTCAGAAGGTCAAAGAAACTACTCCATCACAGAGATTTAAGTGTAGCTTGGCTAAGAACGAAGGTCGTGCTGCTACGCTATGAAATATCTAATACATCAGCAGCTGCACCAGGCTCTGTTCACAGGAGGCTGGTGTGATGGATGACCAAAAATCACTCGGAGTAGTTCTCATGACAAGCTAATAGGGAACCAGCAAACCATATAAGGCTACCAAAAGGAATTGGGCTATAAACAATGCTAATAATAACAACTACCATTATACACTGGTTCTTATATTTGGAGTCCTTGCCTACTTTTAGCCAGAACAAATTTCTGCATAATTCAGCCTCCGAGATGTGAAGTCATCCGTGGTTCGATGCCAAAACGCCTCCCTGTAGAGACACTTACCTACTCGGATTTCTTCACAGTGGTACTGATGTAAACCAGGGAACATGATGTCTACAACATGTTATTTACCAGCAGTGAGCTCATGCCTGGCTCACGTTACAGGATAATGAGGCCGATTTCTATTTCCTGACAATCACAAAAGTTCTCCCGATATCAGGGCGATCTTAAACTACGGCTTTCCGGGTTTATCCTGTGGTGCGGAGCGTCTATAACCCATTCTTCACTCCTCCGATCCACTCCCAGCCCAGTCAGGGCCGACCAGATCGTGAACGGTAAATGTTAAACAGGTTATTAGTTGTTTACGACTGCAGTGTGTCCTGAAGCGTGTGGTGGACACTGACTGTCTGGTATGAAACGTGGTGTTGATGTCGTGCCTGAAAGACCGTGAACAACAGCTCGGTCTGCTGTGTACGGAAGGAGCTGCAAGCATGGCAGCTAAACCGTGAAACTTAAGTGGACTACAGGGCAGGAAGATAAGCTTGTTGAGCTGTGGCTCCAGCAGGAATGTCTCTATAACGTGTGCTGGAAAACATTTGTTCTCTTTTCTTCTATGCAGAAAGCGCACGCCGCCAGCACCACAACAGCCTCGCCGCCATCCGCCATGTTTTATTTTGATTTAAAGTCACGTACGAAATCTGTGATGCAGTCATTAAACTCTTGCAAAGTCTGGAGAATCAGCACCATCAGTCTGTGTCAGCACCAACGTGTGTTTGTGTGCATAATCTGAAAGCATGTGGCGTTTCTTTTTTTTTTCCAGGGCAGATCGTGTAGGAAGAGGGGCTTTGATGGTTAACAACGATAAAAAAAAAAAACTGGTGGAAATGTCATTATGCGTGTCGTCTTTCAACACTGCTTATGATTTTTAAAATCCTGTACAGGGGGACAGACATCACTTGCAGTCTCCGAGTGTCAGTGACGATGGCAAAATAGCTGTAGATCTGAAAGATTAAGACCCAGAAACTTTTCTTTGAGGACTGTTTCGCTCCACAGTGGGGCTGCAACAAATAATCGACTTACTCAACTAAAATCGACGACCAAATTAGTTGCCAATTAACTGAACAGTTGATTAACTGGTGACATCATTTCCTCCAGTACAATGAAGAGCTGTGATTGCAGAATGTAGTTGCAGAAACAGACAGCAAGGCACAGAATCAACCGTATAAACACAAATTCAATTCAGAATGATTCACTTATTTACTTAATTAAGGAAAAACTGATTTAGGATTGTTATATTTTACTGCTGCAGATTTTGACAGGAAAGAAGATCTAAGCTTCTGTATTAGCAGGAAAGTTTATTAATCTGTGATTTTGTTTTATTTAAGAGCTGACAGCTACATTAGAGTGATTCATAGTCAGAACAATCGACTATTCGCTAGAATATTCGACTATGAAAATTGCTGTTTGCTGCAGTCCCACTCTACAGCACCTCTCCAGCGTTCATATGACCTAAAGCATATGTTTAAGGCCAAAACCCCATTTCAAAACCATTGCAAACCAATGCCTCAGACGTCAGGCAGCGTATCCACAACCTCTCCAATCTAACTTATCTATAAGGGAGCTTTCAGATTCACTGAACTTCTTCACACGTCTGGTTACTACTACCACCAACAATTCGAATCAAGATCCTCCAGACCTACGCATTTCACATCAAACCACTCTTCCTGGCTTTCTTCACCTCTCTTTAAATATGTACTTCTGAGATTTGGGAACATTCGTGGAGCTGCTCTTCAATACCGGGAAGCAAGGTGGCCCTAATCCCTTCTCTGGGGTGTAAGAGGTGATGCGGAACCCACTTCCCCAGTTCTGAAACTCCTGCCCACACCTCAGGTTATGATGGTGTGGTGTTCCCAGGTCTGAATAAGACGTGCTCCTGGAGTGTAGAAGCGCGTTCGCCCTCATGGAGCTGCTTCTCCAGTCTTTCCTACTCGGAGGGATCCGAGCCTGGAACAAAAGCCGAGCCTCCTGAATGAACAGGCGGGCAAGCAGCGAGAGGGGAGGCGGGGGGACCCGCTATTGTCTGATAGCGAACAAAGATGAAGGTTTAGGCGGCTGTGGACACGAAAAACGGCACAGTGGCTAAAAAGCCCCGCATGTTAAACTGCTTAAGTGAGCGCTGGGTAAATATTCAGGGCACATTTCTCTCACAACGACCGGCATCCAGCACCGAGGAGCGATGTGCGCCATCCGAGCCCGAAAAACAAAACACAGCCTCACTCCCCCACTGCCAGCTGGCCCGCGGTGGGCTTAGCTAGAGGGCTTTTACTGCTAAAGCGCCTTAAAAGCTAAACTCAAGGGAAGGTTACAGGGGAAACTTGTTTGGGACCCGCTGACTGAAGACAAACTCGGGCACTAACTGTGAAGAAGGAGCGAGCAGCCAACTTTACGACTAGGCGCGAACCAGCATCAATAAGCTATTAGTTAGCCAGCGTGCTAGCGTAGCTAGCTAACAGTCCACACGCTCTATTGTCCCCAGACGCTGAGTTGAGGACAAGTAATGTTTTTCGGGTAGTTATTTCCCAATTAAGCCACATCATGTTTAACCTCCCGTCTGAGGAAACTTCTGACACTTTCCTGAACACAGCAGTGCTGCAGCTAACTCATTAGCTAGCTAGCTATAAGCAGCTTATTCCATCCAGTTACACTGTAAATGAATTGAGACATGCTAGCTAGCTAGGCTAGTCACACTTCCAACGTGGTGAGGTAAACAGCGCCTTGTCTGGTAACGGTAACTGCGCACACGACCTAGGTGGCTAAGGAACATCCACAACCGTTGTAAGTGCCACAAATATCAGTTAAATACCTTCGAAAAAACGCAAACCCGAGATTTAACTCGCTACCAAAACGCACACATGTCCGCTAACTATTAAATACTACATTCTCGCTAGCCTAGTTAGCGTTAGCTTAGCCAGCGGCTTAGGCTAAGCGTGCCGGACACAAAGGCTGGAAAAATGACCCGCCGAGCGTTCACTCACTGTTTGAGAGGTTTAAGAGGGCCGCGTCCTGGCTGGTTTTCACCTCTAGCCGCAGAGGCTGCTGCTCGGAGTGCCGCTGGATGTCTCCGTTCGCGTCCCCAATGGAGAGAAGCCGCACGCCGGGGAACACGGACACCGCCATCTTCGAGCTTGCGGGGGAAGAGAGCAGTAGCAGCAGCAGCGAACACGCAACCGCTCCGATCCGATCCGATCTCCCGCGGACTCGGCGGGGAAAGAAGGCCGGGCTCATTAGCGCCCCCGTTCGGGCGAAACGCTTAGATTAAACGGTGCTGAGGGACGTAGGACAGTTCCAGCGCAGCCCCTCGCCAAAGTGTGGAGCCAAAAAAAGACAATTCATGATAAAAGTCAAAAAACACCCTTCACTTATTTAACGTCGGTCATTTAATACGGAACATCTAAATAAAATAAATACACATCTGAATAAGACGAGGGCACACATTAATATAACAAGACCACAGTTTACTATATTAAGGCCACAAGTTACAGCACTGAGGCCACAAACTATTATAATGAGACCATAAGTTACTATATCAAGGCCACACGTTAGTATGATGAGACTGCGAGTTGCTATATTGAGGCCACAAGTTAGTATAATAAGACCACAAGTTACTATATCAAGTCCACAAGTTACTACACTGGGACCACAGGTTACTATATTGAGGCCACAAGTTAGTATAATAAGACCACAAGTTACTATATCAAGTCCACA
>CM067477.1:29282948-29307557 GCA_034552555.1 Semaprochilodus insignis
GAGGAGGACATCAGATCTGAAACGTATGCAAATTGATTTACTGATTACTAGATAATGTATATGGAGAAAAAACATGAACGAATAGTCGAATCGTCGGCCAGGACGGGCGAATCCGATTCGACTGACAAAATTCTGAGTCGGGTACAGCCCTACTTAAGACACATCAAAAACAGATACAAACCTGATCTCTTAAACCGCTTTAGGAGGTGGTTTTCTGAGCTGCATTTGAACCACATGTTATATCAGTGTAAATACATACGTTTCTTCAAGATACATTTAACAACCCCGGCTCCTGTTGGTGCAAACCAAACTCCTCCATTAAGATTACATCACTGGGCATGTGATCCATGTCTGTGAGAAAGATGATCATGGCAGAGACACACATGGCTCAGGGACAGGTTGATACCAAATGCTTAAAAGTGATAGACACTACTGTGCAAAACAAACAGCAGACAGTGGAGACCGAACAGATTAACAGTTGGTAACTGGTTCTGCTTAGCAAGCAGATTTGCATACTCACACAGCAATCTAGTCATGTGAAGCGACCAGGTAACAGGCGAACAGGGTCCGATTTATCACAATTTTACCATCATCAACATTACATATTCACATGGTTTTGGATATTTAATAATATTTTTATATTTGTGCTGTAGACATCACGACCTCCTATCACCACCACCTCTATAAAGAAGTCAGTATGTCAGTAAGCCGGGACTACTTCAAATCAGACCACTCTGAATGATTCTATGAGTCGTTTATTCAGAAAACTTGGTGGATTTTAACACTGAGTTTTTGGTACATATCTTTAAGCCATTTTTATACAAGAACCCTACACAGTTCTGTGAATGAGCATGTAGAGTGTGTTCCAAACAGTTCAGCAGAAAGCAGAGAGGGTGCGATGTTACATAGGTGGGATTAAATGGCACATATATTACAGTTATCTTATATTTATATTGTTTCTCTCTGCTGTCCACTTTTGTGTCCAATATTTGTGTAGTTTTGTGCACCAAAAACAGTCATAATCCATTTTTATAGTATTTTACAACCTCTCTTTTTTCAGAAATTAGAAATATCCATGCTGTAGTACTGAACCTGTAAGACTGACATAAGATAAACAAGCTCTGGTTGACTCTGCTGTCTTGATCCTCTTTAAAAAAAAGCACTGAGAGCTTAAACACAGCAGCAGAAATGGGCAGAACTAACTGCTGTGGGCTGAATTGGTGAACATATTCAGGGTTTAGTTCCAAAACACACACAGACCGCTTTTAAAAAATGTCTCTTTTTATTGCATGATATATATTATAATTCATACCACCTTTATTACTTATTCACTCACTTACCTTCTAAACCACTGTATCCTTTTGGGTCGTGGGGGGTGCTGGATACTATCCGAGTGCTTATTGGGTAAAAGGCAGGAAACAGCCGGACGGGCCGCCAGTCCATCACAGGGCAAATACCCAGACACACACGTTCTCATACACACACTCACTCCTAGGGGCGTCTCCAGTTCACCTGACAGCATGTCTTTGGACAGTGGGAGGGAACCAGGGAAACTCAGACAGACACAGGAAGAACATGCAAACAGCTGGTGAATCGAATCCAGGCCTTTCTTGCTGTGAGGCGAAAGTGCTACCCATTGCGCCACCGTGCCGTCCCCACCTTTATTAAAGAAACAAAAACGTGTTTTGTCATTATACATAAGCTTTAATGATTTTATATGTAAAAAAAAAAAACACCTTGATGTATCCAGAATATAAAAGGCAGTTTTTGCAGATGTTTCTGTATATAGAGCACATGAACCTGGTAGTGAACTGTTATCAACCAGCAGCAGCAGCATTTATATGTTTTGAGACTTATGAGTGTATACATCCAGCACTTTCATTTGGGTATTGAGGTAAAGTAATTTTTTCATGAGATATTGGCTGTTACACTAAAGACAAAGAGATGTTGATTGCATATCGGAAAGCTATTTATGAGTGTGAGAAAAATGTGCTCACACACACACACACACACATACATACATATATATATATATATATATATATAAGAGAGAGAGAGAGAGAGAGAGAGAGAGAGAGAATTGTCACAATGGAGCTGGACTGTCGAAAGTGTCGAAACAGAGCTGGAAAATGAGCTTTCTCTTATTTCGGTGTCTCCTACAGGGCCGGGGAGAGCGAGCCTATGATATTTACTCTCGTCTTCTGAGGGAGAGGATCATCTGTGTAATGGGTCCGGTAAGTGTCTCAGTGTGAGATGAAGTTGTGCTGAGGAGTTGTGAGTTATTCATTTCCTCCTCTTTTCTCTGTCTTTAGATTGACGACTCTGTGGCAAGTCTGGTGATTGCACAGCTACTTTTCCTTCAGTCAGAGAGCAACAACAAACCCATTCACATGTACATCAACAGTCCAGGTGAGAGAGAGGCTGAAACTTCTTTACTGCTTGCAGGGTTGCCAGATGCAAGTGTAAAACGCACCAAGGACACTTCAAGCATTTAAAACGGATACAAATCTCATCACACTTCACAAGACACTCAAAACACTTCACAAGGTGGTCCAAGACACATTTCAGCCACATATTATAGCAGCATGAACACATTATTTTACCCCTTGCTACATTAGCAGACGTGCATGGCTTAATAGAAGACAATAGCTTCTTTCTGTTCATGTATTTTTAAGGGGCGATTTGACTTAAAATACAGGAGTGAATGGAAAGCTTTAAATATTGAATAAAATTGCCAGAAGGTTTGTATGCTTTGTTGAGGTGGATAACAGCTTTCAGTGATTAAAAGAATGGGTTTATATATATACTGTATATATCTTAGGGATGCACCACAATTAACATTTTTGGTGGAAACCAGACAAAATGAAACATTTGGCCATGGGCCAAATTGTTGTGGCCCAAATCTGGCCCACTTGCCAGATGGGTTGACTGCACTTTGGTGGATCGCTCCTGGTAGCAAGATGTGTGCCACATATGCACAACATTAGGGCCCACGTCTCGGGCCAAAAGTAGGCAGCTCTCTGTGCTAGAAGTGGACCAGATCTATTTTGGGACAGGTGGGCCGAATCCATGTTGTAAATATGTGAGCCACCTTTGGCTCAAAGCAGATTGCCAGTGCTGGCAGTGGGCCATATTCGCTTGCTATGTGTTGTTTAGCCTATTTAAGTTACACATGTGGGCCAGATTTGGGCCAGAACAATTTTGCTCTCTGGGATTTATTTTTTTGTCTTGGCTTTCAAAGAAATTACAATCATTAAACTGCAGATACTTACTGAACACTGTTCCATTTGGCTCGAATGCTTGAAATAGAATAGAATAAGAGCTGGGAGACGTGCTCCGGTGTGAATCGCTGTGGAAATATAAAGCTTTAAATTTCAAGCCAGGTCCACATGCTGTGTCTGTATTTTCCTGCAGGTGGTGTAGTTACCGCAGGGCTGGCGATCTACGATACTATGCAGTACATCCTCAACCCCATCTCCACATGGTGTGTGGGTCAGGCGGCCAGTATGGGCAGTCTGCTGCTGGCCGCGGGCACCGCTGGCATGAGGCACTCGCTGCCCAACGCTCGCATCATGGTGCACCAGCCCTCAGGAGGAGCCAGGGTAAGAGAGGGTTGAATCTTAAGAGGGGGCATGAATGTTATTAGCCTAAAATGCCTTTATTGAAACTAGAGCTGACATGATAATCCCAACAGAATTCTCAGAAGTGTTTCTCTCGCGTAGGTTCAGGTTTCTGTTCAGATTGATTACGAACACTTAGGCATTCGAGCTCGCCAACGATAAACAGTATTTACAGTTTTCACTTATTCCCGTATTTCTATTGTATGAGGATGTTATTAGCATGTAGCATATTTAATATATATTAGGCTTCACAGGAACTCACTTAAGGCATCATGGGGTGGATTGTCTGGATGTTGTTAATTATAGATGATCTTAAATGGGTTTAAATCTTAAATCTGTTTTGAATTATGCAGTTGTTGTTGTTCAGTTTTCTAGAAATACAAACAGATGCCCATCATATTCTCGGAAAAGAGCATCATATCATATGAACAGGTCATCATATCGGCCATCCCTAGTCCCGTGCTACTGTCTATGAAGCATCTAACATGGTTCTGATTTCTGATTTTAGGGTCAGGCGACAGACATAGCCATCCAGGCTGAGGAGATTCTTAAGCTGAAGAGACAGATTAACAACATCTACTGCAAACACACAGGACAGCCCCTCGAAACCATAGGTACGGTGACTACCATGTGCTTATAGCCGTCTTTTGTAAAGGCTGTTTGCTCCATTCTAACGTGTGTGTGTGTGTGTATGTGTGTGTATATATAAAATATATACACACACACACACAACTATTAATCCCTTCAGATGAATCCATTGTGCTCTCTTTGTAATCAGGCATACAGTTGGCCGATGGTGATATGCAAAACACTGTCTTACAAAGTAGCAAATGATTTTTAATACACACACCTTGAGTTTTGTTGTCGATGTCCAGGGCCCTTATTTATGAACTGCTGTGATCCATGCATACAGCCTATCAAAGATAGTGGGAATTGCTGACACCCCCGTTTTTGTCCAGTATAAATACTTGAGTAATAAATTACATTTATGTTCCGTTTCCTCATATTTGAGTCAGCATTTCTGTCGATGCCAAAAAATGACAACTGTAGTAAAAAACGTGAAGGATGTTGTTTTTTTCTTTCTCCAGATTCAAATCTAATCATAATATAGAAACTTTTTTTTTTTCCATGGTACACATTGAAAGTTATGAGTGTGAAATAATTGTTCCAGCACGATTGTGTCAGCAGTGATGGTTATGGCGAAATTCCAAGAGTTAATCCACTTCCAACAACAGCGAGACTACAGAAATGTACTGCTTAGTAAACTCAGATCTACAGTTAGCATGCTGCATTTGTCTGACAGTAGTTTTCTTTTCATGTTTATTCCTCCACCAGAGGGCGTGATGGAGCGAGACAGGTACATGAGCCCCATGGAGGCGCAGGACTTTGGGATTATCGACAGGGTCCTGGTTCACCCACCTCAAGCAGGCCAGGATGAGCCAGAGCTGGTTCAGAAAGATCCAGAAGCTTCCCCCAGCCCCACTGCCCAACCAGCAGCTTCAGAACCAGCCCAAACTGGGGTCAGCCCTCCATCCTCTCATAAACCCGAACCATGAAGTGCACCTGCAGCTAGTACTGTGTCTTTATGAGGGGCTGTCCGAGACGAAGAATTCCTTTTTTTTTTTTTTAATATCTTTTTATGTGCTGAGTTTTCCGTTAATTGGTCCACCTACACTCCTTGGCCATTACATTGGAAACACGTAGCATACAGGTGCACTCCTGCAACCTACAGTTCACAGTTACTGACTGTATCATCCTGACTCTCATCCCATTCTTCGTTGGCTTGTCTCTGACCACAGGACTGGTGTTGACCAGATATTATTTGGTTGGTAGACTGTCCTCTGCATAGCAGTGTCGATGCTACTGGGATTCGTTTTCTTCCAAAAAATATCCAACCACTAGCACTGTGGTCAAAAATGGACCACTGATTATAGGCCAGAGTGTCCTTAAATCCGGTTTCCAGTCATGGAATGTTTTAATTATTGGAAGTTAATTGAACTGTTAATATATTTGCTTGGCCTCCGAGTGTAATACCTACCAGTGATTGCACAGTCCTGGTTTGGAACCTAATTCAGGACTACTCAAGTTGAAGGTCAGATTTCATGAATGGGGGAGAGGAGGGGCAAATCTTCTGGGCAGCAGCTGAGCCTATAAATATGGACTTCTAAGTAATAAGTGTTTCGGATAAAATGGCCAGGTGCAAGGTAGGCGTTTCTAATAAACTGGACACTCAGTCTATCCAAATCTGAGCCTTTCTTGGAATCTCTCATAGAGCAAGTCTGGTCTCGGTTCAGTGAAGACTGACAATATGAGGTCAAAGCATTGTGGACTCTTCTACAGGAAGATGGGACTTGGTCTAATTTCCTATATATGTTCTACAGAATCTTCAGATTTTAATAATTAGTATATGGAATAAATAAAACATTGATGTGTACACAGTGTTTCATGCTTAAAGATAAGGAATACATATCACTTATTAAGAGCCAAACCTAAAAACAGTGGACACGTCATTCCTTTTTATTTATTACTTTAAATTACAAAACTAGTCCTAAAATGGCTTAGTCTGCTATAAATGTGCCTCTTAAACTTGTCTAAAGCAGTCTCAAGGTGAGCTCGATGCCAACTCTGGTCCTGGAGGCCTAACTACACTAAAGAGGTCTTTATATTTTCCAGCTCAAATTGAGAAAGATTTGGATATTTGCTAATGGTATGACCGTACGATTGTACAGTACAACATTCTGTTCTGTTAAGAGTTCGTGTTTTGTGCAAATTGAATATCAATATTGCCTTCTAGGTGAAGTAGGTAGGACCAGTAAGGGTGGAGATATACTTGCTGTTTGGTTATGTGTTTGCGTAGACAACCGGCTGCATCATGAGCGTAACTGTTTACATAACTGCCTATGTGCTACGCGTCTTACCGGAGGCTTCCTCTAGAGGACAGACCACTCCGCTTGTCCAGCATTTACCACCGTACATACATAGCAGTCTCAGATTTGTTTCCATATCGACTTTTAAAACAATACTGATCTCTCATCAGCTATTCTGACAAGAACATGTTACACATAATGCTGCCACATAGCCTTTCCTCAAAACTGAGTGCCTACATTGCCCCTAGTGTTTTGTGTGTGTCCTGAACTAATTTCTGAGGACGTGCACAACCAACTCACCAAACAGAGGATACGCCAGGCAGCCATCATGCGTACGTGAACGCGTAGTTCACAGCAAGCATATCTCCACCGTAAGGTGTTAATACAGACTTTGTCTACATTTTCTAGTAGATTTATTAACAGGAAAATAAAGAACACACTGGAATATTTAATAGAAAAGGGTTTATGATTAATGACAAGTTTTACCTGTCTGGACAATTGATTTTCAGGGATGTACACAAATACAGCAAAATAAGAATCAAGACTAATGTTTAAAACATTGCTTGTGAAATTGTATTGTCGGTGTAGTACCTCTTGGGCCAGCCAGTCTGCCCTCTAGTGGAGAAGTAGTATATTAAGCAAAATGGAAAAAGGGAAATCCACCTAATTTCATTTGGTTCAAACCACAGTGGTCTCAAGCCTTCAAACTGTATCTTCCTCTACACTGCTACCCAAATAAGCCAGTATGGCACGTCTTGCATGGTTTTGTTATTGTGGTTGTTTTTGTTCTCCTGACTATTCAAGTCACTCAGCTATAAGAATGCCTTGATTTCAGCACAGATTTTCAAAAATCAATCCTCACATCACTGAACATCCTCCCCAGCTCTTCTTTTTGGCTGTGGTGGCCCAGCGTAGCCAGCCCAGGCTCCTTTCACTGTATGGTGGGTAGCGTAGCATGCTAATGCGCTCCAGCCCCCATCCCCGGAGCATACAACCACGTCTGTGGCTAAACGTCTCGAAACTCCAGCGGCCATGATAGCTGCCCATCCCGCTAGCACCTGAACGAAACAGAAATAAGTCTATTTAACACTGCTTAGCAAAGGAGATAAAGCAGTATGAAAATTGTTAATCAAATTTATGGTTATCAGTATTGTTGCAGTGTTCAGAAAGTACTGATACACAAACTAAAATCATTTCACCAACTTCTTTACTGAAAACCATTGTTGTTTGCATATACATAACATAGCCAACAACGCATGTAAACATATTAAAACCATATCAAATATGCATTAACATTAAAGGTGGTGCCATAAGAGGCTCAAACGGTTCAAATTTTGTGTTTTTAACGTTAATTCAGTCCAGACTCATCTTAAAAATCACTACTTTCCCCCAATAAGCTAATTCAGACCATCAAAACATCGTTATTATTCTTTTAATGCTGGTATCATTTTCTAACAAGGACATTTAGACTATCAAACTATCGTACCTCTAGTTTTAACATCAACATTTTAAGTCAGCTACATGTTCAATTGCATCACAATTCGTTACAACCCCTTCACTAAAAAGCGGTGGTGGGGGGGTCATAAAAGGGCTTACAAGACTAAATTGTCGAACCTTTTCTCGAACGATTTCCTTCCTGCATTTTCTGCCAGCAGGGGGGCCATCTTTAATTAAATTTCTCTCTACACTCTTATAAAAGATCATCTTAGAAGGCTGAAAAATCTCTGGAGCACCATCTCTGACTTACGCCATAACACAAAACAAACCCACGGTGCTGCTGAGCGTCCATCTGGGAGCATGTTGCTAATTTTGGTTGATGCTGGACAGCACTTAACTAAGTTTTTCAAAGTGGGGTGAGTTCATGGTTAATATTAATGATACTTACTGTCTGGAATTTTACTGTGATTTACAGTGAAACCAGGAACTGTTTCATCACTACTGCTCTGCACGGTTTGAGACAACTGCGATGATTTAGGGATGCAGTTAAGAGTTAGCACCGTGCATACGGATACAATATAGCTTCAGTGCTAAAACTAAAGCAGCAAACTTCACACACCAAACACGTCCTGGCTAATCAACTACATGTGTGTTACGATAATGCTGAAGAACAGTGACATCCCATAATCACTGCAATCCAGACACTCACCCACTCCACCAAAAGGCAAACCAGGAAGTGTCATGTGAACGATTCCGTCATTAGAGCAGAACCCTCCACTGCTGGTTCTCTCCAGAACTGTGTTTACAATCTGCAGAGAAAACAGAAACACTTCACCTGTTTCACCTCGTACTTTCAGCGCAGGGAAACGGTGGCGGCTCCTGCTTGTAGTCAGCGCCCTACCTGAGTCTCGTCAGAGAAGACGTAAAGCGCCAGAGGCTTCTCTCTCTCGTTAATGAAGCTAATGCCCTGATCCAGAGACTCGACGGTGATAATGGGGAGAATGGGGCCAAAAATTTCTTCCTGCATCAGAGCATCCGACTCCTGCAAATCCACAAGCACCGTCGGAGCTGGAGAAAGAGAAGAGGACATATAAAGACAAACACACACACTGTTTTAATGCTCTGGTTGGTCAAATGACTTTTTATGGATTTTGTTTGCCTAGTTATTGTATTGGGATGGATGTTATGTCTCAACGGGCATAACTGTTTTTTTTTTTTTAATGTACAATTATAGTCTATTTACTCAAATTAACACAATGGGAAGAAATGATAAAGTAATAAACTGTTAAGCTAATATAAACTGCAACTGCATTGAAACATGTTGCAAAAATGATAGCACTTTTATAGCACAATTATTGTTCATATTATTGATAAGAAAATCAACAATAACATGCAATTTGATCGGAGTGCACAAACATCTGCATATGACTGAATATACACTGCCTGGCAGTGAAAACGTCACCACCTGGATTTAACCAAGCAAATAGGCAAGAGCCTCCCATTGGATAATCACTGCATGGGTGACCATGTCCCAGCTGGCAACAAGTTCCTTTTTCAGCTTTTTAAAAAGCCCTATATCCCAATAAATTTTATTATTTTATTAGAAATTACAATTCTATTACAATGTAGTGTGAACAGTGAGCACAGCTTAACTGGTTTTAAAAGGCTCACATGCTCCGTTCAATTAGCTTTCTTTTGTAGGTGACTGACATGGTGCTCAGTGTTCACTTAGAGTCATATTTTCCACAGTCAGTACGACATGAGTATATATGAATCTGGGGCAAATCTGACAGAGGTGACTACAACTGCTGCTGTGAAGACAGCGTGTGAACCTGCGTGGGTTCATAACACCGGTCCGTGTGAATCAACTGCTGACACATGCTGGTAGTTAGTTATGCCAAGTTAACGTTGCTGAATGAAGTCCTCTCATTGAAACACATTTTAATCTTGTAAATAACGAACTATTAGTAATGTCACACAAAGGCAGTGTGTTCAACATACGGTTTGTAGAATATAAGTATAATCAGATGCATTTTTACATCTGTACTCACCGATGTACCTGTCCTCCTTAGTTCCCTCTCCTCCTATCACCACTTTGCCTTCAGATTTACCCAGAAGCTCCATCAGTCTGTCGTAGTGTCTGTCAGTCACGATGCGGCCATAGTCCCGGCTTTCATGAATTTGAGGCCCGTAGAACTCCTTCAGAGCATCCCTCATTGCGGGCAGCAGCGCGTCCCGCATCTCTGTAGTGCACAGTACGTAATCTGGGGCCACACAGCTTTGACCTGCATTGAAGAACTTGGCCCACACCAGCCTCTTTGCTCCAGCCTTGACGTCCAGCCGGCCGTAAATGAGGCACGGACACTTCCCCCCCAGCTCCAGAGTGACCGGGGTCAGGTGCACCGCGGCAGCCTGGAGGATACTCCGGGCTACTGCCTGGGAACCTGATGGAGGACGGATTGGTTATATAAAATAAGTGTGGGCATCATAATTTAATCCCATTCGTGCCAACAACTACACTGCTTCCTGTTTGTTTTCATGGAAATATTCAACAGAGGCTACCAAGTAGAGCTGCAATGCTTCTACAGTAGGCCAGAACGGATAAACCACACACTGTCTGTATCCTTGTGTAAAAAAACCCACTGTAGTGCTTATTTACCAGTAGCTCCATGAATAAAACTCCCCGTAGGATATTTTGGATATTTTAACTTAAATCTCTTTATCAAAAAAACTACCAGCATTGAAACTATGAAGTCTTCTTATTCCCCAGCTCCTCATTAGAATTTTCTGAATTAACATTTAAACACAATAAAAAATTTGAAACACTGAGTTACTATGCTGTACTGATATGAGCACGCTCAATAGAACCGCTCGATAGGTAGAATAAATAGCTAAAACACACGTGCTGGATATATAGCCTGTGTTGTGAAGTTTGCAAGCCCAAATTTTGACAAACGTAGGAAGTCCATCACAGGGTGCACACACAGACATACACATTCACACCTGGGGCAATTTACTTTCTCCAACTAGTCTGACTGCATGTCTTTGGACTGTGGGAGGAAACCGGAACACCTGGTTGCCGGGGTTGGGGGGAATCAAACCAGGCTTTTCTTGATTTAATGCGACAGTTGACACTTGCTGACCACTTGTATCCTACAAATATCCTGAAAACTGAATGTGCTTCATGGCAGATTGTATTCGAGGTTAAATAATGAAGGGTGGGCTCTGACTTTTGCACAGCACTGTATAAAATTCTGTGTGTAATAATTATGTCTATAAAATGTGAACAGCAGAAATGGTTCAAATGTACATCCCTAACATGCTGTAGAAAGGTACAACAGATTCAGTCCAGGTGATTAGATAAAACAAAGTGAACTTACCGGTATAGAAGATATGATCAAATCTGTTCTCCAACAACAGCTTGGTTTCTTCTGCTCCTCCACAAATCACTGCATAGCACTCCTGTAGTTCCACACAGCAAATAAGATCAGATTCAATGAGCAGAAAGTGAAGATGTGTATTAAATTAATGTGTGTCCAACACTGATATGCTGTCAGTAAAACAGAGCTTATGTTTAACAATATGAATTACATTTGGACAAAGAGGACAGTATTCTAGTAAACTATACTTGTTAAACATTGTCAAGTTCTTTTACTACATGTTGACCACAAGACTAAAACATGCTGAAAGGTCCATATCCCGCATTTGCCTCGTATATTAACGGCTGCAATGTTGGTGAGGGTTTTATAAACTCTCTTAATGCTTTAGATTTCAACAGGCCGACTCTGTCACTGTGCCTTTAAGACTGATACACATTGTCACTGTCGGAACAAAATCCTGCATCTCCAATTTAATGCGAGTTTTTCTGCCATTTCTGTTGGTCTTTTCATCACAAAATCACACAACACAAGACAAAGGCTAATATCAAAACCCAAGATGAGTCAAAAATAAAGATACAAGGTTTATGCACAACAGTGAGGATATGTAAACGACCTCAGTTCTGATTGGCTACTTTAATTCAAACACCAATCTGTGTGGAAACATTGCTTGGCTGCAACCAGAAACTGCTCCTCTACTACCCTGGAAAAGCATTAAGGAATCAAGGAGAGGAAAGGAGCAGAAGTGGAGAGAACAAGCAGAAACTGGGAAAGTGCTGATTCCTCTCAGCTTCATTAAATGTGGACTACTGATGAACTGAGCCAATAACAATATCCACTTTAAAGCATGCCCCTAAAGCTTCGGTATCCAATCATAACTCCGGCAGGCAAACACAAACAATAAAACATATTTTAAAGTATATATGGACTACTATGTGTTTGTCCGTCTTCTCAAATCTCTAAATGACTTCCCGGGTAGCATACTCTCATGTAACCCCTGCCTGAAGCAGCTTCAGTGGGGGTCTGAAGCGGCTTTTTTCATCTCCAGACAGCTGGTAAGACGGCGTCACAAAAGTTCCATGACGAGAGTCATGGAGGAGAGGAAGAGGATCGGTAAGAAGAAGCAGTAACTCTGTTTTCTGGATCCAGCCCTTGTAACTTCAGTGTGAATAAGTGGGGTTCAACTGCTGTAGATGTGCTGGATTTGCGACATCACAAAACCAATTTATTTAAAACAGGCTGGTCTGTTTTCCACTAAGGGACTAGAGTGTGAATAATGTCAACATACAAAAAGAAACTCTAATGTGAGAAAGGACTTCTATGATACCCGCCCTTTAAAGGATCTGACAAAGCCAATACGTTACCTGGGACAGGTATTTGGGTATGAGCTCTGAGATGAGTTTCTCAGTTGCTTTACTGATCTCGGATGGCTTCAGAATGGCACAGTTGCCTAAACAGGGACACATGTTTCAAAAATATGCATGAAATGACAGCGGCCTTTGACATTTACATCGTAATTAACAGACAGACATGTGGTTATCCTTTTATAATTTCTGCATAACTGAACTGTTAAGATGTTAATTGAACTGTTAACCTTTCAGAGTGATTTGATGTGAAATGCTCCGTCCTACAGCAACTGTTCACAGTGGTGGTGAAAGGAAGCAAACCACTACCTCTGTAAAGAAATCAGCTGTCTGTACAGTGTTTCCTTACAGTGAAGGATTTTATAAATAAGGGGCTCTATTATGCTTTTCTTGTTTTTCTCTTCTTTTCAGTGTATATGGAGTCGTTTGTGCATGTGAATGGTCTGCAACGCTATCAAGCCCTAAGTGCACACCAGAGGGAGAAAACAGTGCAGAGCACAGAGAGCTACACAGTCGAAATGTACCCTCTGAAATGTCCAGCTCCAGTCTATCCTGCAAATGTGGATCAGATCTATCAGCCTGTGCTACTGACAGGACCAGACTCTGGCTCAAACTGACATGGCAGAACCAACACCACAGAAAGAATAGCCATAGCTTTGGGGGCGGGACTTGTAGCAGGATGCCGCTCTGGCGGTTGAGCAATCAGAACAGAGTGAGCAAGCTGGTTAATCAGAGCACACTGGGCTCATGGGGAGTCTGTGCTTAAAGACACAGGAGCAGTGTATTTCAGACAGAGGGGTGAATACAGAGATAAAAGTTGTATTTTGGGGAAAACTGCAGAATGTGGGTGAATTTTAATAGACCCCAAAAATAAAATGATGACCATCTGCATAATAGAATTCCAATTCAGTGGAATTCCCTTTAAAGTAGGAATATGCAGATCCTACGTGCTGTTACCAAGTTACTATGGTAGGTTGCACCCAGATGCTTAGTTCTGATCATTGACAGTGGTGTTGACAGAGGTTCAATGAAAGATGTGCTATAGGTTTACACTTCCATTAGCTGTTTCACAAGCTGTTTCGGTCTGCTGTTCTTTACTGTACTGAAATCTGCCCACCTGCAGCAATAGCCCCGATGAGGGGTGAAAAAATGAGCTGGAGAGGATAGTTCCACGCGCCGATGATTAAAACCAATCCTAAAGGCTCTCTGCGGACAAAGCAGTCGTCCAGCTTTGTTGCCTAAAAGCAGTTAGAGTAGGAGAGAGAGAAACATGACTTATTAGAAAATCCAGCATTTCTGCTTTTCAGTACTGTAACACTGGAACCTCTCCAACTTAGTCACAAGGCAAAGGTTTCGCAATTTGCCTGTCACAGCAGTTTGGCTTTTGTGGAAGTTATCAAAAAAAAAAAAACTAGGATACTGTCATGGTACTTGAGCCTCGGTACATACATAACCTCACTTATTTCTTAGTTTTCGTACATACGTTTAGATATCTAGAGAGTCTAACAACCTATAAAATAGGAAATGAGACAACCAAGTCATTTTTTGTGGGTGCCTAGATCAGAAAACATGGGATTTAACAAGCTGTTCAGATCTAAAAATCACATTCATCTTACCAGGTTCTTCCCTACATAGCTGGGTTGCACCCAGTTGTGCAGGTTACTGATGGTATAGCAAAGATCGTTGACCACCATATCAATTTCAGACAGCACGGCCTCAAACTTGGGCTTTGAAGGAGAGAAGGAGAAAAAGAAAGGGAGAAGGAAAGAGAGCATGGTTACTGATGAGCCAAGACCAATTTTGGCACTGTTAAGTCTCTTGGTGTGCGTACTAAGGACCTGTTTCACACTTGAATGCGTTTCACAAGTATGTCTCTTTAAAAAGAGCCTGTGGAAGTAAACAGCTCTACTGCTGCTGCTAATTATCTGGCTGGCCCAAAAGATTCCAATAAACTTTGATAATTAAACTCCATCACCAAAGCCCTTTAAATAGAGTAGTTATTGTTAAATAGTACATATGGTACATTTACCACGTTATTTTGTTCCTCTGAGGTCCGCTTACAACATTTCTGCAGTTTCATGTAGCAAAAAACAGTCACAATTCATTTTTACATTATGGTCATTTGTCTAATCGCTCTTTATCCCTAAGAATAAAGGCTGTTTTTGTTGCTGTACCTTTAAGACTACGTACATAAGCATGGTCCTGATTGACGGCTCTGTTTTGTGTCTCATTCAAAAAGCAGTCTGGCCTTCTAGAACGTAATGCGCCTGGAGGGAGCTAAACTGCTGTAGACCGGATATGGAGGATTATAGGCCCCTGAAATAATAAGCTAATACGAAAAAATCTGATTAATAATCTCAAATATGTAAGCAACGTGATCTGAGTGATGTTTAGTAGGCTACATTCCTGACATCCCTTTAAATCGGCCATGTGAAGGAGCTGAGGGAGTTGGAGACAGTGTGGATTAGATGCATAGGGGCACACGGATAAGGATCGCTACGCTTACATATCTGAGATCAAACCTGACATGCTCCCGTAGTACACCACCATTTTCATCATAAACTGTGCACTGAGCGTTTTTCAAATTGTCTCATAATTTGAAGTGCTTCCACTCATGAGACGTGATAAATTCTCCGCTTTTTTCGCCAAAAAAGTAAAATCTAGTATATTTGCCCTTTAAGCCACGTTTTCATGTACTTAAAATGTGCTGCTGACATGATGGTACATTTTCCTCCCTTGCGCATACCTTAGCGAGGTCTTTGTGCATGGCCTCCAAAATCTGTGCCTCATTGTCCTCCAGCAGAGCAAGCAGAGCCTCCAGCTGGGTCAGACGGAAACGGAGGGGAGTGGTCAAGCCTGACCGGAACGTAGTCCGAAGTCTTTCAATCACCTGCTTCTGGCTTTCCATTTCAGACACACTGAGTGAGATAGAGAGAGAGAGAGAGAGAGAGAGAGAGAGAGAGAGAGAGAGAGAGAGAGAGAGAGGTAGTGGAACACTTGTGATTTGGGCAGCTTCTGTTATAAAGGACTATTTGCCATGCACATGCCCTTTTGCCATAAATGGATTTAAGTAGAAGTACATTTTAAGCAAAAATCTAATTTCAAAACTATTGTAAAACAATATCCCAGACATCAGACAGTGTATTCATAACCATTTCAAGGAATAACTTTCTTAAACTCCTCAGATGTTTGGTTCCTATTACCACCACTGTGAACAGTTCTGACTGGAAGTATCTCAAGAACAGAGCATTTCACACCAATCCACTCTGAGCGACTGAATGTTTATATCTTAAGCGTTGAATTGTGCCTATCCTCTCAAGAGCCATCGACGTTTCTGTCTGTAATCCTTTAATTCTAAAAGTAGTTCAGGCCACAAGGGTGCGCAAGTGTGTTTTGGTGTGTTCATGGCTTACAGAGCCGAGTTATAACCATTTCTATTTACTTCAGTACAATTTTTTATGTACTTGCACTTACAAAAGCTATTTTTACTCATACTCAAGTGTAGCAGTGAGTAAAGAAATCTACTTTTCTGTCAGTTCCGTAGTCAGTAATGCGTACACTACCTTTCACATGGTTGTAAGACAGTTTTCTCTAATAAAACTGCAAATAAACATTTAAATGACTGTAGTATGATGCTAATAATACATAGGATTCAAACAATTTGCGGGTATACAAATGCGGGTATACTTCTTATTGCTTCCAAAATATTTTAATTGCTAATCTAGCACCAGTTTACATTTTGACATGCAGTCTTATTTAACAGAACATAAACACAGAAATGTAAAATAATTAAATAGAACTGTATATTATAGCTGTTTTTTCTGTATTCAGTGCTTCCAACTTTTATTACAGCTTTCAGTTTTTTTTTTGTTTTTTTTAAAGTATGCAGGGATATTTTTTTCACACTTTCAAAGTTCAGTTTTAGAAGTTGGATTTTCTCATCATCTAAATAACCAAAAGCACATTCACTGGTGTTGAGGTTCTGGACTCGGGGGTGGTCAGTCCATTGTTCTGAGAACACCAACAGCTTCTTTGCTGAATGTGTGTGTCTCTTTTTCTCAGGGAGGAGCTTCCTGAACAGCTACACATCCTTTCAGACCTCCATAGCGTTGAGTTGTCTCTCAGTTTATTTGTCTATTATTTATCGACTTTTTTATATCTCATAATTGTATCTCATTATTGTTCTGCTATCTTGTGCTGACCAGTGGACAATAGGTTCCCCTTTTGAGTCTTTGGTTCCTCTCATTGGTTCTTCCTTTTGCTGTTAGGCCGTTTTTTTTGTCTCGCCACAGTCGCCCTTGACTTGCTCATTCGGCACTTACACCTTAAGTTTCTGTAAAGCTGCTTTGTGATAACAAGCGATATTTCAACAGATCTTGAAGTGAACTGATCCTAAAACACATGGATTTTTAACCCTGGAGGAAAACTGGAGATATTAGACTGTTTATCTGACGGTAGCAGCTACAGCGGTCTACTGGGGGGGTATTCCACAAAGCACAATCAGTTAGCCAGATAACTTGAGCCCAAAGTCAAGCCTATCCAGTAGGAAAAGGCCTGAGGGAGTTGGTTCAACAGGAGCTCTGAAAGTCCTAATCTTTCAAGTTATCTGGCTAATTCAGAAATCCTGCTTTGTGGAATACCCCCCCCCCAGGTCTTTCAGGTGTTTGTAAGGAATGCCATTTTCTCTGCTCCTCTTAACTCAAGTTTTGGAAAATGCATGTTTGACTTTCCCCTTCATTATGTAATGACATAACATTTTTGTCTTTCATGAGGGTCAACATATCAGAGCAGTTCCATAAATGCTTGCCGTGTCTTGGTCAGGAGTCTTGACAACACTACCTGTCCGATGCCGACAAATCACCATTCACGTCCCTGTGTGAGTGCACATGTTGTTGGGGAGGAGGGTCAAGAAACTATTAATCATGGCTACTGAAGCACTATGCGCCAGACGCTGTTGACAAGAACGACTGTGGACCCGTTCCTGGGTGTCACAAAGAGGACGGTATGGTCTTTTAAACTAGGCAGAAAATGATCTGACATGCTAGGTCTTCATTCCCAACGTTCCTCATTCCCAACTTTGGAAATCCGATGACTACAAAGAAATCAGGGTGGACTGGTGCAGTAATCTCACATCTAATCCACTCAGAAACATCTCCTGGTACGGTTCTACTTAGGTGCTTCGACATGGGTTTAGGATCCCCTTTACTCTAGACTCCTCTTCTCCTCGTCCTTCATCCGCACTTCTATTCTTCTGCCTTCATTCAGATTTGGATGACAGAAGCTCTTCCAAACGTTGGTTCTGTTTAGAGTCCTCTATAAAACCACCTGCAGGCTGAAATGGTTCTTCAGATTGATGGAGAACACGCTGCATAGGGTTCTATATATCACCATGTTAGAAGTAACACCATAATAACAGGGGAACCTTGTGTGGAACCATATACAACACATTCTCCATCAATCTGAGGAATCATTTCACCATTTCACCTTGCAACCAGAACCAGGTGTGCAAATGGCTCCCTTTACTTGAAGGAACCCTTGAAGGACCTTTACAAAATCTCTGCTATGAAAAACAAGCTTGAGATTGAGAAATAGAGAGTCACGCCTTCGTTTGTCAACCCTCAGCACTGTAAGCAAATCTCTCCTTACTGTTTTCACATAAATATGTATTTCCCTCAGCAAAACCACCTTAAATAGAGCAAAAACACCGAACATTGGCTGGTCTAATTCTGTTTAAGGGAGGGTTTGCAGCTAGTAAACACCACGACACTGAGCTTAGCTTTAACGGGAGAATTTCCCGTTCCACCTTAAATGGTGCAGGCGGCAGAAAGTAACTGCTGCAGCATTTAAGGTGGAACGGCTGATTCGAATATGAAGCGAAGTTTAGCTTCGCGAGCTACACTAGCATTAAAGCTAAAAACATTGTTTCGCTGTACTCGAAGTGAAAACACACGACTTTTTCACTCACTAGCTGCCAAAAAAGCTCAATTCTTACCTAATATGTTTATGAAATCCTTCCAAAAGTCTTTCTTTTCCTGCTAATCCATCTGCTAACTGGTGTCCAGCGCTATTTCCGTGTGCTAGTCTGAGGAGAAAAATCAAGTCGGTCAGGTTTAGGCACCTACAGAAGAAGAAGTGGAATGATTTTCAGTCAGACCCTACAAGAAAAACCCGTTGTTTGTGTGGGGGAAAGGTTTAAAGGCTAAGCCACGGGGAATATGTGCTCGTTTTTCCCCCTGTAGAAACAGGAAAGGTGTTTTTGTGAGAACGACACATTCGTGATGAATCACATCCCTAATAAGACGTTTAAAACAGGAGCAGCTGGTCTGCAGGGTCAACAACAAACAAGCGAGGACATGCAGCCTTAGGACTGTTCAAGTTCAGAAACGCCGGAGTCGACTCTGATTCCGAGTCAAGAATCATGGAGTCGATTCCACGAGTCCAACATAACAGTTCAAGGCAACCTTCAATGACTTAAACCATTTTTATCAATCCTTCAAGACTTCAGATCAGGTTAATCCACCCTCTAGTAACTTACATTACTTTAATCAATCCTTCATTATTTTAAGTAAGCTCAATCCTTCATGCCTTATTGGCTTTAATCAATATTGCTTTAAACAATCCACAATTAAGTTGTATAAATGAAACCGAGGCTTCGTTGAGTCCAACTAGTTTACTCAAATCGTCCTTAGGGTGAATCAGTAAATAAATCCTTCATGGACTTGTATTAACATAATCGACTTTTCACTCTGATAAAGGAAGTACTGGTCAGTTTGATCAATATTTCATTAAGTTCAACCAGTTTAATCAAACCTTCCTTAAGGTGAACCAATAAATCATCCCTTCACCAACTTATATTAATTTAACCAATACTCCATTATGTTAAATGAGTTTAATTAATCCTTTATTAAGTTAAACCAGTTTGACCAACCCTTCGTTAGTCAAACCTTTGTTGGATTTTATAGTCTAATTAATAATTCATTCAGTTAAATAAAGTACTGATCAGTTTAATCAATCCTTCATTATGTTAAATTACCCTAATCAAACCTTTATAAAGTTAGAACAGATAAATAAAACCTTCATTAACTTACATCAACTGAATTTTTTTTTCATTAAGTACTATCAATTGAATCAATTCTTCATTCAGTTTAAATAGCTGGATTGATTCTTTATGTTAAACCAATATATGTTATTAATCAATTATTAAAATTCATTCAGTCTTTTTATTAGAATCTTTATTATGTTAACGCAGCTAAATTCATCCTTCATTGACTAACAATATTTTAATCAGTCCTTCTCCAAGATAAATCAGTCTAATCAAATCTTCATTACATTAAATCAGTTTAATCTATCCTATATACAATGAGATTAATTCAGGACTGGAGTGGCTTTTTTTATACTAAGAGTTTCATGATGCAGACCAGTCTACTCTAAAACACTAAACTTTTGCTACAATCCTTGCATTTTATCTTATCATTTCTGAGTCTAATTTATTATTCATATGTTATACTGAGATGGCTAGAGATACAATGAAAACTGGAAAAGCTTTAAATATTAAATAGGACATAATCATGACAGATATGCTCCCATCTAATGTTAGCTAAATAAGTTATGGTCATGTCAGCAATTCTCACCTGCTCAAAGATGTCCTTACCTCCTGAAAGGGGAATTACACCGACTTTCCAAATCTGTATTTTCTGCATATTTAAATCCCTGACATGTAAGCAGAGTCAATCCTAGTAATTTAATGTGAAATGCTTCTCTGTAGAAAAAAAGATGTCATCATGTCTATAACACAAATACAGAACATTTTATTTACTATCCAAAACACCAGTGAACCTGAAAAATCTAGAAGAAAAAAAAAAATCTTTGGGGACTATTTGACTGCACAACACCTGGCATACACTGATCAGCCACAACATTGAAACCATCTGTTTACACTCTGTATCCGTACTATCAGCTCCAGTTACCACATAGGTGCACCTTGTTGTTCTGCAGTTACAGACTGTAGTCCATCTGTTTCTCTGTATACTCTGTTACCCCGTTCTTCAATGGTCAGGACCCCCACAGGTCCACCACAGAGCAAGTATTCGGTGGGTGGTGGATCATTCTCAGCACTGTAGTGACACTGATGTGGTGATGGTGTGTTAGTGTGTGTTGTGCTGGTGTGAGTGGATCAGACACAGCAGTGCTGCTGGACACCTCAGTGTCCTCAATGTCACCAACCAAAACTATCCAGCACAAGACCTTCTGAAGGCAGGGTAAGCAAGGTAGAAGTGTCTAATAGAGTGGACAGTGAGTGGACACAGTGTTTAAACACTCCAGCAGCACTGCTGTGTCTCATCCACTCACACCAGCACCACACACTAACACACCACCACCACATCAGTGTCACTACAGTGCTGAGAATGATCCACCACCCTCATAATACCTGCTCTGTGGTGGTCCTGTGGGGGTCCTGATCATTGAAGAACAGGGTAATAAAGTGCACAGAGAAACAGATGGACTACAGTCTGTAAGTGCAGAACTACAGAGCGCTCCTATATGGTCAGTGGAGCTGATAGAATGGACAGTGAGTGTAGATACAAGGATGTGGTTTTAATGTTATGGCTGATGGGTGTAAAAAAAAACAACCTCCACACTGAATAGCTTTTAAAAGGCCAAATAAAAAGTGATAATTTAATATGTTAATCTTTCAATCATGCAGCAGTTACCTGCCAGTACCTGTTCAGGCTTCTGAATGGAGCTACAACATCATTTAAGGTGGAAACATAAATACGAAATAAGAATAAGAAGCTGACATCTAATCTCTATTACTGTACGAGACTCACGTAAACTGGGCTTGGCTTGCTGATTGTGATACCAGTTTAATATTTTCTTCTTCAAGTTAAATCAGGTTAAATCAGGTTAATCAATCCTTCATTGAATCCGTTGAATCCATCCTTCTAGAAGTTTAATCAGGTGGACTGGAGGAATTGAACCAATATTGGAATAACTTTCTTGAATACAATTCTGCTTACTTTTAAATGTATTTGGGTTTATTTGGGTAATGTAATATAGCGTTTTCATTGCTGAGTTGTAAACAGTTTTCATGGCTGCCTAAGACTTAAGAACCGTATACACTTCATATTTACTTGGCATGTAAATGCTTTAATAATTTCTATATCATATGAATTGATCAATGTTTAATTTTTAAGTTTGAAGTGAAGTGGACCTAATCATTATGATTTAGTGATTGACATGAGCAGCTGGAAGCTGGATTTGCTTAGCAAAGTGAAAAGGTTTAATGGCTGAGGGCTTCTCAGATGTTCACAAACGTTTCAGAGTTCTGCTTTAGGCTCAGCTGATTCCTGTCAGGTTAAGATTAGAGTGGACGGGGTGAGCAGGGACTTCACCCCAGACTATTTGTGTTCAGACCGAAATCCCTGTTTCCAGATGGCCAGAAACTCACTTGCACCGAGCACCTGCTTACTGTCACTTCATCACAACGAACCAGATGATCGCTCACATTGCATGATCTTAAGAGAGCTGCTCTAATTATTAACATATAGGCAGCTTTTTTGGCTAGAACTGTTGCAATAATAAACATCTTCTTAATTACACCCATCATCTCATTACCTGCACATGTATCATTCCATTTATCATTGGCTTTCCAGGTATGAGAAGGTGAATATGTCCTGCAAACAATTACTGCTCCTTTATTTGCTGAATGCAAAAGTTAGAAGATAACTGAACATTTTTATTGTGTGCTGATTCCTCCTGCACTGACGTGGGCTGCTTCCTCCTGTGCTAAGGTGGGCCGATACCGCCTGTACCTAATCCAAGCCATCACCAACGTTCCACCATGGAGGATGGAACTGCACATTTCTGGAAGCTTCGTCTTCCATATGCGATGGTTACTTAAGGAATGCTAAATTACAATACTCCTACTACGCTGCTCCTTCAGTCCCGTCAGTCCCCTTCGGTTTCTTTCTCTCCCTCTTTCTTCTCCATCAATACCTTCATCAGATCTGGTTCTTCAGGCCTGTGATTCTCCTTCGGCTTATTTATCTCCCTTATATTCTTCTCCACCACTAACCTCTCTCAGAGCTGCTCCTTCAGCTTCTTTCTTTCCCTCTCTTTCTTCTCCATCACTAACCTATATAAGATCTGCTCCTTCAGCTTCTTTCTCTCCCTCACCTTCTTCTCCATCACTAACCTCCATCAGATCTGCTCCTTCAGCTTCTTTCTCTCCCTCACCTTCTTCTCCATCACTAACCTCCATCAGATCTGCTCCTTCAGCTTCATTCTCTCACTCATCTTCTTCTCCATCAGACCTGGTCCTGATGAGTCTCCTTTAGCTTCTTTCTCTCTCTCCTCTCTCATCCTCTGTTGATCAATACATTCAATTATAATCTCAGATTTACAAGAACTCAAGATAATTATGAGATCAGTCTTTTTATCGGTTTTATATTGTTCCAACAATCATCAGAGTTGTTGACTTTTAATTTCCCTTTACACATTGAGGAACTGATGAATGTAAAACTGTGTTATGATCAACACTATATAAGCCTTTCACTGATATTAACTTACTAAAAGCAACAACATATGATATTTACTGGTGTCTTTGTTTTCAAATACTGAAGAGAAACATTAAAATGAACAGACATCAGTAACATTATTTCTATCTCTATCCCTCGTTCATACTCTCTACAGAGAAGTGAAGACTAGTTGTGTTGTTAGCAAGCTAGCTACCGTCAGTGTTAGCCTAGCCTCTTTTCTTTACTTCACGTAAACCAATCATTAGCCAGCCAGCTATACTGACTATAATTGACCCCAACTCAGTATTCTAGGTGGATAAATTCACATTGTATATCATATATTTTAAATAATATTCATTTTACTGAACACTGAATCAAAATCCTCTTCAGCTCGCGCAGCAGTCGAGGACCGACATGATTGGCTTACAACGCAGGAGGTCTGATATGATTGGACAGCCGGCGTTTCTTCTTTCCTCGTTGCATCAGAGGCAGAGCTGCAACTGAACAGCAGCAGCGCCTCCCCCAGGTCGCAACCTGCTATTACAGCATATTGTGAATGAGAATAAATGATCGATAACCTCGAATAAGCAACATGCATGTATTTGGGAAAGGGAGATTAAATAACATCTACGTGGGGCAAAAGCACCTCTACAACTGGCCTTGCGATGGCTACGCTTTAAGGGCATAGGGAACTCCAGCTAGCTCAGGGATAGATCAGCAGCTCAACATCCTGTTCATAACGCAGATTATCGACTGCTCATGGATATTGACACCTCTCTCTATATTCGATCAAGCCTCTTGTTTATTTTTGGCTCTGAGTTTCCTGTTTCTTGTGTTTTGCTGCCTTTTGCTCCCGAACGTCTCGCTACAGCTTCGTGTCCATGCATTGTTGCCAGATTGGTTCTATAGTTTCCTGTTAAAAAAGCTAAAACGACACAAAGAGTACATGATTCAGTTTATGTTCGTTTTTTTAATGCAGCATTTAATCAACATGTCAACAAATAAAACTGGGTACTTTCACTGCCTTAACTTCCCTTCGAAAGCTAGCAGACAGGTACTGGAGTGGACGCTAGATGGCGATGTCGGTCTTTAAACTAATTCATCACCGAGAAACCAAAAGTTTTAGAGCCTCGGTCAGAAGTGACAAAGAAACTCTTCATAATCTCCACAAATCCGCTAAATCATTACAGCACCAGTGTGTACAGTCAGTAAAGCCCATGTGAACTGGAAGATCTGGGGCAGCATCCATCACCTCCACTGTAAAGGCTAAACGATGATGGAGACTGTGAACCGTATGTATGGGCGGGGCCACGGCCTCCTCCCAACAGGATTGAGTAAAATGTGTCATTCAGAGTTTTGATAACCCAATAGGCCCTTTTTACAAAAAAGCGGAAACACGCGCGGTAGGGTAACGCTAGTTCCGCTAA
>CM067477.1:29308057-29359372 GCA_034552555.1 Semaprochilodus insignis
GTAAAAATAACAGAAATGCTAATGGCATAATGGGTACTTACTACGCAGCTACTATAACCTAGTGGTTGTTTACTGATACATAAAAAAAAAAAAAAGCAATGTCACATAATTGATCATGATAAGGATAACAACCATCAAACTGCCCACTCTTAGCTATTAGGATGGAAGAGCAAACAGCTTGGTCAGAGAGATGAGAGAGAGTATTTCACAGAGAGAGAAAGTTATCAAGAAAGAGAAAAAAGGGGGGATTACATTAGCTCCATCCATGCAAGCAGGGCCGGAGGCTTTGATAACACAAATTGCTCCAGATGTCTAAATGCACTGTCCCAGTTTTTCTATTACTGGCTGTGCCGAGGGGGTGGGGGGGGTGAGGTTTAAAGTGGTAGGCTTAGGGGACGCTAATCGGACGCCGTGGTTTTGGAGCCCAGTCCTTTTACCATGCTGAGACTGCAGCTATTTGATCAACACTCAACTCCTGCTTCCTAACAGAAACAGTCAGCGCCTCCCCGCCGAATGCTGACACAAGAACACTCGAGATGCAAAACGCACTGACCGCATGCTTCATTTCCATAAAAAAGAGCCTGCGCCGGATCTACACAATTTCCACTTCTGCGCGTGTTAGATTAGGAGGGGGAAAAGTGCACCAGGTGGAAATTCAAGTCAGATTTGCTGAGAGGAAGGCTGAACAAAAACAGAGTAGGAAAATGACAGTTTTGCCAAAAAGAGAGGCAACGTGTAGGACAGAAACATGGACACACATATTAAGGAGCTACGAATTCTCACAATTGACAATTAGCGCACAAAGTTACATCGGCCAGTAGTCTAACTGTGCTTTACTGACTCATGACTAATGCTTGTCTGTTCTCAGCATGAACAGTCTTGTCTGTGAACTGACTGATTTACTTACTGTGGCCATGTCCATCTAACTTTCAGTATAGGCTACATGGTAGTACCTGTAGCTAAAAACCTCAGCAGCACAAAAGACAGCAGAAGTTTAAAGCAGTGTTTCTCATCCCTGGTCCTGGAGGCACCCCACCCTGCACATTGTAGTGCTTTCCCTGTTCCCAACACACCTAACTCAACTCATCAGCTCATTAACAAGCCCTTTCAGAGCTGCAGGGGGTGTGCGAAAGCAGGGAACCCACTAAAATGTGCAGAGCAGGGTGCCTCCAGAACCAGGATTAAGAAACACTGGTTTAGACGCATGTCATTCCTTATCTTTCAGTTGGTCAGGGGTCATGCATGACAGTCAGTCCTCAACTGTTCTTAAACTCATACAGCAGAAACAAGAGTCTTAAATGAACGGCCATATAGATGGCACGGCCCAGCGGGAATTAAACCACAGTAGCTCAACAAACTAGTTATGCGGACCAATGATGTTTCACAAATGATAAAAACTAATATTGGTCTAGGCTTGGCCCAGCCTCACCTAACATCTTCAGCCAACCAATACAGTGGTCATGCCCTTCAAGTCAATACAGCACTGTGGAAACTCCAAGGTCTTCCAATAGACAAACAACGGAGCTAATCAAACTCTTTAAGAAGAACTGCAGGCAATAAATCACTCCCCAGTAAAATGATCATGCCCATAATCTGACTGGGAGCAGAAAAGAGCAGAGGAGGTGCTGCTGGTCGATGCCCGGGGCTCAGGGCACGGGGTGAGTTTGATGTCTGCAATGAAGTGGCAGTGTCTGAATGATTAAAGGCAGCGGGAGCCGCGGGCCCTGGCTCTGCGGGGGCTGTCGATACGATGTGCGGTCAGGCGCGAGTGGCCGTGGCTGGGGCTCTTACCTCTCTCGCAGTAGGGCTCTCCCTCCTCCATGTAGAAAGCCTGGTTCCTGATGGGCGTTTTGCAGGCGGCACACAGGAAGCACTGGACGTGGTAGGTCATCTTCAGGGCGTGCATGATCTCCTGCGGAGAGCGAGCAGGGGGTGCGTGAGAGCCGCACTCAAATAAAAAAACGGGCCAATGCGCTTTCAGACACTCGTACTGGCGCAAACAAAGTCACTCTGTTTAACCCTTTAAACCACTCAAGGGCCCACTCTTCAGTTTGCTGTTCTCATAACTGCAAGAGTTGCAGATCAGTTTCATTGTAGATCATATATTATAAAGGACTTTTGCAGTGCCTGTCATATAGAAAGATGGCATTTCTCCTTCTTTTGAGATCTGAAGGTTGATGCTGTTCATTTTTCAGTTAAGTAATGCAGGGCTGGGATGATGAGCAACTTTAAAAATTCAACAAAGTTACTGATGAATATACACTGATCAGCCATAACATTAAAACCACCTACACTCATTCTCCATTCTATCAGCTCCACTGACCATATAGGAGCACTCTGTAGTTCTACACTTACAGACTGTAGTTCATCTGTTTCTCTGTATACCTAATTACCCTGTTCTTCAATGGTCAGGACCCCCACAGGACCACCACAGAGCAGGTATTATGTGGGTGGTGGGTCATTCTCAGCACTGCAGTGGCACTGACGTCGTGGTGGTGGTGGTGTGTTAGTGTGTGTGGTGCTGGTGTGAGTGGATCAGACACAGCAGTGCTGCTGGACACCTCACTGCTGGCCTGAGAATCGTCCACCAATCAAAACTATCCAGCCAACAGCGTCCTGTGAACAGCGTCCTGTGAACAGCGTCCTGTGAACAGCGTCCTGTGAACAGCGTCCTGTGACCTCTGATGAAGGACTAGAGGATGACCAACACTGCACTGTGCAGCAGCAGATGAGCTATCGTCTCTGACTGTACATCTACAAGGTGGACCAGCAAGGTAGGAGTGTCTAATAGAGTGGACAGTGAGTGGACACAGTGTTTAAACACTCCAGCAGCACTGCTGGGTCTGATCCACTCACACCAGCACAACACACACCACCACCACGTCAGTGTCACTGCAGTGCTGAGAATGCTCCAGCACCCACATATACCTGCTCTGTGGGGGTCCTGACCATTGAAGAACAGGGTAATACAGTATACAGAGAAACAGATGGACTATAGCCTGGAACTGTAGAACTACAAAGTGCTCCTATGTGGTAAATGGGGCTAATAAAATGGATAAATACAAATATATATTGAAAACTGTAGGTAAGTTACTAGTGCAAATTAAGTGTGTAATTACATGTAATCGTCAAATTATATGTTGCTTTTCTGTGAAAACAGGTTAACACACTTAAAATGGGTTCATTTCCTGCTAGTGCTGTTATCAATAACTAATTACAACATAAATTACATTAATTTATTAAATAAAAAACAAAATGATGAATTCAAATAATTGCTCCTACCCCTAAAGAAAGACTTGCAGAGCTTTAAACACCCAGCTTGAAGCTCTTCCTCCTTATCTTCTTTGTTGTTGCCAAAATAACAATTTGATGCACTATTGCTGAAAGCTCTTTTGGCTAAAAGCGGTGGACGTCGACATTATTCTTTCATTGTTACTACTGCCATTCATTATTAGGACCACCATGAATACGGTCAAATATAAACCTGAATAAGCCTGTTAAGCATGTTCCACAGTGACAAAGTAAACAAGGCCATTTGTATTAGCTAGCAACAAAACGAGCCCATTTGAACAGCTCGGCGTCCCCAGATTTGACAGGCAGTGATGTCTGAGAGAGCTTACTGTGGAAACCCAAACATAGAATATATAAATGTTTCCATTTCAAACACTGGAGAAGAGACTACTGAGCGTGTCTGTGACTGTTATTATCTGAATTGCTTAGGTGGATTTTTGTTATACACTGTACACAGCAATAGAATCTATACTTTTGAGAATGAGTGCCCCCCTCCCCCACCCACCCCACCACCACCACCCAGTGCCTGTGCTGAGTGCACTTTATGCTTCACACAGAGAGCTGGCCGAGTGCTCTCTCAGCATGGCATGACGGAAATTGAGGCGACTGAGTGCTAACATTTCATAGAACCCCAACCCTTCCTGCACCCCCCCTCCTCTAACAGCCCTGATGTGAAAGACTGGGTGATTATATTGTGAATGTGCTCACTCCGGTTATCTTCTTCTTGCATTTGCCACAGTTGGGGGCGTAGCGATTGTCGTAGCATTTGGTGCAATAAACGGAGCCTTTCTCCTCAAAGAAGCCACCCTCGTCCAGCAAGGCTCGGCACTGACAGCAGGTAAACTCCTCCGGGTGCCAGGAACGGCCCAGAGCCACCACGTAGCGGCCCCTGAAACACAGCAGCCGGACACACACATGTAAACAAACACGCCCCCCTTTTTGCCTTACAGCGAAAGGGTCGCTTGTGGGATCAACGGCTAGGGTTTAGCACTTGTAAGAATTCAGAGAGCACCAGCCACTCTAATGGAAATAGCAGGTCACTCAAAAGAAACCCTGTGTCATTTCGTATTGATCGCTCCAGGCAAAAAGCTGGAGGACATCGTTCCATTTTAGTACGCCGTGCATTCTGGGAAGCGTTACTTTCTTTTGAAGTTTTGACACAGCAACCTTTTCCTTCCACAGCAGCTCCGCCTCCTCTCCCTCACCAAGTACTGACATTTACCTCCACATTTCCCCCCATTGATTCGGCTCTTTTAGGTACCTGCAGCACTTTGACTCACGACTGGAGCCACTCAATGTTGGAAAAGCCAAATAAATAAATAAATAAATAAATAAAACGTCTAGCTTCAGTTCCTCAGGGTGTCAGCAGGGGGCACTGGAGTCCTGTTGCTTACCTGATGATCTTGTTGCATGCGGCGCAGAACGGGGTGCAGCCGCTGCTCTCGGCCGGGTTCTGCTGGGCTGCCTGCAGGATGGAGCTGCGGTTCTCCATAGGTGTAGGCTGTGCTGGCTGGCTGTGCTGGGTCACCACTGTGCTGGTCTTGTCCGGGTGGTAACGCTCAGCAAAATTTGGGTCTGTTACCCACGGAGGGCGGCAGGCCGGGCCGGAACTGGCAGGGGGCTTGGCAGGTGCTGGACAGATAAGTATGGGGAAAGTCGGTAAGGCACGTGTACGTAATACATGCTTCTATGCCCGTTGCTAGTACTGTACAAAACTCAGAAATTCGTTTCCAAAACTGGAAATATTCAACAATCTAGAGGCTTATACTGTAAGCTGGTACTTCTGTGGGATGAATTACCTCGAGTTCCCTCAGGTTTGGGTGCTGGTTTGGCCTTGCTGGGGTAGGAAGTGACTTCATGGCTGAGAAGAGAGAAACATAATCCTTTATTAGGAGCTGGTGCGGGCCAACAGAAACGTTATGGGCCCATATCAAGTCTGGCACCGGCATCCTGTTGGGAAGGCTCACGCCCAGCAGAGTCAGCAGGTTAAATCATTTTATAATGAATAATCAGTAGGCCTGGCCTGGAGGAACAGGAAGGCGTTTCTGAGGTTAATGACGTTCAGCTACAGTTTAGCACAGGTAATTATGTTCGGTATTCATACATTTCCTGCAACACCCGCCAAAAAAAAAAAATCTGCCTCGTACAGATAAACAGTCCTTAAGTTTGTTTGGAAGCAGTTTTTCCTTTGTATTACCCAAAGTGAAATTACCGCACCAACCTCTAAACTTTTCCCATCCACAAAGAAACCTTAAACAGAAGGTCTATAGTACGTTCTGTTCTAAAATGATCAACCTCATACATCACTTACTTCCCGGGTTCAGATATGCCTGTCTTTGTGAGTTTTGCCATTTCTCATACTCAATGAGGCAACAGAAAGTCAGGTTTGATTAATGTTCTGTGGGTTGCCTTGACTAAAATTATTGTTCATCAGCACACGCTTGTCAAACCAGTCTGTAGCGCTCAGACGTGACTGGTCTCTTTGTTCTTTTCATTACCAGAAAAGGCTTTCACAACAGAGCACCACTCAACGAAGGAAAAGCAAAACTCTCTGATCTCAAACAAACAAAGCTGTTACAACAGATAAGGTGTTTAGGTCCACAGTCCTTAAAAGATTAATTCATTTATTAAACAACTGTAATAATCACGCTTGTAATGAAGGTATTTGCGTCCACTCAACTATTTTATTCACAAATCAACACTTTGAAGGCGAGCCAGACGCGAACTGAGCTCCACTGCTATCATCATGTAACATCTACAGAGGATGGAGTAAGGATGCACAGGTTCCTGATAGGAGGAGGGGGGGGGGTTCTTTAGTCTCACACTAGAGCTATGAAGCTAATATATCTTAAGCCTATTACATTAGCACCTGCGCTAAGCTAAAGAAGCAAACACTGAACATATCTAGAATGACTGAGTACATTTCCGGTAAAGAAGAAAGCCTTGCATCTGATGTATAACCAAACCATTCAATACATTTAAAGCCGAGTGGTTAAAAACAAAATACTATTAATAAGCTAGTGAAGCAGTTCGCTCCCAATGATGATATCAGTGCACATAGTTCAAACGGCCGTAATAATGTACCAGCAGTTTTGAAATACTTCATACCTCTGTGTTCAGAACCATCAGTGCACTTTCTGTTTACAAGGAATTAAGAATTTACTAACTAGGATTTCACGCACAATCTCCATAGAAGTCCATTCACTGTGGACTTTCTTTAGAGCGGCCTCTTATGAGAAAGACAATACTGAGTGGCAATTGTCCTCAACACACGTTCTCTGGATGAGTTATCAAATTCAACATACACTCATCGTCAAAAGAATATCTGCACAAATAGCTGCACCCAGAAGGAATCAACGCACAGGAATGAAACTTGGTGGACAGGTTTGACATTGTTGAGATGATTCAAGTTTGGTTCCAGATTCACGCTCGCCGTGCATGTGATGTAAGCAAGGACGGGCCTTATCGCTGTACCTGACTGACCCAACAGCCACGACTGCAGACATCCAGTGAGCAGTGATGCCCTTCATGAGTCATCCTGTTAGTGCTAGCACCATTGGCAGACGGCTGCATACACACAGACCGTTACGATGACTGCCCTTAACACCACGTCAACGTCACCAAAGACTGCAATGGTGTCGTGCCAGTCTGTCATGGAGTGACTCAGAATGACAGCGGGTCATCTTCATTGACGAGTCCCGCTTTTGTCTTGGTGGAGACGACCAACGAATCCGTGTGTGGAGGCACCGTGGTCAGCACCAAGATGAACGGTTTGTTGTCACACGTCCAGAAGGTCTGGTGTCACTCCACCTCCACCCCTACCGCACCATCTTCAGGAACTGTGTGAGGATATTCAAGCTGCATGGGATGGTTTATCACAGGACACCATCAGGAACCTCTACAACTGGCATGTTGATGTCTGGTATATTGGGTTAGCAAACATGGCGGCCCGACGCCATACTGAGAGACACTACTTCTGTATGTGTAGCTCAATAAATATTGCCCATATCAGTCTAAATTTATGATCATTTATTGTTCCTGGTAACCTTTATCTTCCTTCCCAACAGCACCGCAATCCCACACTTCCTTCTGGGTGCAGCTGTTCTTTTGGCAATTTATCTCCACTTATTCTAGCTGACATTAACAGTGGAAACATCTTTCTGGGACATACTAACATGTCAGTACATCATCTACCGAGGAGGAAAAAAAGGAAATTACAATAACAGAAATAATCCTCACATTAGCACCCAGTGACGTACCGGTTAGCTGTGTTGGCTCATTAGCTTATCTGAAGAGGCAGCATTTGCTACTCATTCAACACGCAAAACTTGCGATTTCCCATGCCTGTTTTTCCAACAGTAAAACACAGTTTGAAATGTTTTTCTCCTGCTATTTTTAATGCAACTAAAGCGTCGTCACCCAAAAAGTTACACCTGCAGCTGTAAGCCGCCCCCCGCCTCTCCCCTGTACTTTACCAAATCTAGTTAGAATGGACATCACTGGTAACAACTGATAACAGGTTGCTGGTGACTAGATGCAGTAGAGGTGGAAATTATATTTCATGTTAACTGTTATCGCTGATATAACAAAAGGCTGTAATATGCAAATGAAGCCTTCTAGCCAAACACAATATTATTTAATGAATGATCTCGAATAATCACAGTCTCAGTAATTCATGTAATCACACAATTATTTTAAAATTATTTTGGAGGAAATCTGTCTACAGCTGGCCACAACCCGATACAGGCATCATAAGAGCAAATCGGAGGGCAATAAGAACACATTAGATCCAATACTGAAACAACTCTAGACCTGATTGGAACACGCTTACAGTAACTGCATACCACTCTACAGTAGGTGCGCTATATTCCCTTCGCACTTCATCACGGGATGTGGGTTAGGGGAAGTGGAGTTGATGTATACCTTCATTCGGAACATCCCACAGAGTCATCATCGAAGACGCATCTTCCAGAGACCTGCGATGACTGATGGGTAAACTTTCCCCCAGGTTCCCACTAAGTGATAAATGTGTCCTGCTAAGTGATATGTTCACCACTCTCTCTGAAATGAAAAGTTCCCATTCACTCCCCATGTTGTGGAATCACCCTTAAAACGTATCAACACCCCGTGCAGCCCAATTTGCTGGAAACTAAGAGTGCTGGAATGCACCTGTAGTGTAATTTGATATTGTTGGCTGAGTAAACTACTGAGCGTTGATTAATGTTGCATTACGAAGCACTACATTGCAATATACAGAAATATAAGTTCACTGGACAAAAAAACAGAACCGAATAGCAACTAATACCTCCACGAACACCAATAACAGCTGTGATTGGATTGGGCATGTACCAGACAAGTATCTGGATGTAGGCCACATCAATGTTCAGACACTCTGGCATCAGCGAATTGAATTCCCTGGTAGACCCGTATGACCGTACGCTTCCATACACCTGCAGATTCAGCTACTTCCTTCACACTATGGTCTTTGGCACGTCCAAATGCAGTCACTCCTTTTAGCCAATCATTAACATCTGCTTTGCAGCCATTTTCCACACATGGAACGAGACATTCCCTGCACTGTAGCACCTCTTCTCAATCTATGGATCCCGTCACTCACACCCCGCAGGTATTTATAGCCCCATCATCCTCGTGCAGTGCCATCTGCAGGAGCCTAAAGTTACTACCACCTTAAACACACAAGGTGACTCGATTATTTGTCTGGTGATCTTATATCGCTCCATCTTCAGGTATTTTGTACTCATCATGCACAGCCCTGCTAGATGCCATTATTCCAGTTTCATTAATAAATTCAGTAAACGTGCCACCCAGATGAAACCAAGGCCATCAGAAAGTGAACACCCATCAGAATACAAGTCCAAAACCTCAGTGACCACACCGCATTCATAACCTCAGTGACTTATAGTGAATGAAGTGCAAGTGCAGGGAAGGGGGGGGAAGAAAAGAAAAAAAAAAAAAATCAAAGACTGTAACCACAAGACAAGAAACAGAGGAGACAGTAGGAAGGAAGATAAGTTTTAATGTTTCATGAGTTCAGAAAAAAGCAGAGAAAAGTCAACAGGTTGTTTCAGGATATTTTTGCTCACTGAAGAGTCAGAGAGAGAATCAATTCTTTCGATGAGCAGAGTGAAGCAAAGAGAACAAAGAAGAAAACCAAAAGGGTAAAGATGAAAGATCAAAATCAGAACTACACTACTGAAATCACAGAACAGTTCAACAGCAGACAGCTCCCTCAGACAGTAACAGCGCTACGGATCAGCCTGTAGGTTTAAGCAGAATTAAGAGAGGGAGTTTGTTGGTGTGCTAATTCTACAGTGGACCGTGCTCAGACAGTCTGTGTGTAGGAAAGAAAATCGGTCGGTCGGGCTCAGTTTGCATTCTTTTCCACTTCAGCTTTGTCTAGGCTGTGTTTCTGCACATTTTTGTCAGGTTTTTTTTGTTTTTATTTTATATATTTTATCTTTTCAATATTGTCTGGCAACACTTTCCTGAAGGGCAGTGTTCATAGGGCTACACAACACCTTCATAAGCTTGTCATGACAACAGACAAACCTACATAAAACACCCATAAACATTTATTTCCATAGGCCTCATTATATATGCTTATGAAGGTTTGTGTCACTTGCCATGATCATCTTACTTAGCAGCCATGTAGTCTTTATGAACACTGTCCTAGTAAAGTGTTACCCTTTTACTAAACTTTATATCCCCACCCCACTTCCCACGTGCTGGGGTCTGTGTGTGATGCCCATGGCTGGCACACCGGATTGCCCTGAAGGTAGGCTTTGGGATCAGCCGCTGGGAGGGCGGAGCTACGTTCACGACTTGATGTTGAGGGTACGGGCAGACCTGTTGTGGTGCCAGTCCCTCAGCCTGGCATAGCGAGGGCTCTGAATCTCACTCAGGAACTTTTCCCTGCCGAAGCCAGCGCGCAAAGGAGAGTGGACAGCGTTGTGGAAAGCACCGTGGAGGTAGAGGACATACAAGGAGGACAAAAACCACAAACAAAACACAGAAATAAGGGGGGAAAAAAAGAAAACCCACAGAATGAGAGAGAATAACAAGACTGGGGGGAAAAAAGCACAATGTTACAGTACAAGGTCAGAGATCAGCACAGTTTGGTGACTTCCACACCTGATAATCCAGGTAAGAGACGTGTAAGAAGGAATTGGGGATGCTAGATTTTGGAAAATTGGCAATAGATTCTTTTATTTATTTATTTATTTATTTATTTATTTTTTTTATCTTGAGAAATGACACTACTGGTCTTTAAAAAAAAATCCAGACCATCTTATAATTTGCTCTAATAGTCATTAAATAGCAGGGCCCACAGATGGTCAAAGGTGTTGAGCTTAAATGTCTTAAGCTCTTCTTTTTCCAAGACACAATTCCTTCCTACTAACATTCTCCTGTTCAGGTGTTGCTCAGAAATCCCATGGTTATATCAGAGTGACATTCCTGAACCATTTTAAGCACAAAAGTTACTTGTTTAAAAGTCTGAAATCGTCTACCATACAAACAACCTTCACTTCTTCATATACAATAACACGCTATTCAATATGGATACAATATGGAACTAAATAAAATCTAGGCAATTTTCCTTTTACCCCAGATGTAGCTGATCAGCCAAGACATGTTTGCTGTCCAAATCTAGCATCTTCAGTTTAGGACTGGTGCTACAAGGCAATACATCACAAAACATCCCTCAACCTGGTGAAACTGCAGTTAGGTCTTTAACAGTCATGGCTGTCTAGGACTTCTTTTTGCCCAGGCATTCCTTTACCAATTGTTAATTTATACACAATAATAAATCAAACAGGGTGGATGTAAAATCAACTGTATTAAAAGCATATATTTTTTTATACTAAATGTATTTTTTATACATTGTAATCAATATTTGAGAGAGTATTACAATAAACTGTAATTAAATAACCTATAATATAGTGTATAACCGATTCATTTGTCATGGTATCTGCCTTGAGATTTAATATCTACTTTTGGATGTCAATACTATTATAACTTAATACTTGTGACTATCCATTTTTCTTCGTCATTTTAGAATTTACTTTCTTCATTCATCTGGACACATCTACAAATATTCAATTTATATTTTTAGCTTCCTAGTATCATACTAATTATATAATGCCCATTAAGTTTTGGCGCCTTCAATAAATATTATTATTTATCTCCAGCCATACTGACTTTATATATTACTGAAAACCTGAAAAATAGTCCACTTATGAATAGCAATTCTAAACTTTTCAACTGCAGTATAGCAGTTGACATTAACTTAGCATCAACATTGCCAAAGAGCTTAAGCCTATTACAGAGTTGTATCATGTATGACAAAGGGGGTGGGTTATGCGGGAAATCACCAAACTGTGATACCCTAAGGACCTCCAAGACCAAGACTGAAGCTGGGCCACACCACTGCAGTAGGTCAATAAAAATATAAATTAATAAACAGAATGCATAATAAGTGAGCACTATTTCAAATGAAGCTGCCATCCATGCAGTGTTGGTGCACATGTGTCTTGTACAGCAAATAAGAGAAACGGAGTGCTGCTAATTAGAGTTGAGCTCAGCTCATGGCCGAGGAGGATCAAAGCATCATCTAACGCTGGCCTTCATCTGAGCTGAACGCGCTGATCACAACACGCTACAAACGAGAGAGGGCCAAGGTGAGGGAATGGGTTAGCGCTTTCCACTGCACTTCATTAGAGCAACACAAACACACACACACACACATTTACCTGGACCTTTTCATGTTCTCATCATCCGGGTCCTGCACTGAGGGAAGCATGAGAGACACAAATCAGATACTGTCCATTTAGCTCCCTCACACAGGTTCATACAGGGTCAAACACACCACAGGAAGAACAAGGACTGAGGACGATACCTTTTGCAGGGGACTATGAACCGTGGTGCATCTTTCGCTGTATGGTTTCAATGTGGTAGTTAACCCCGTAACAGGGAGCTGGCTATACAAGCTTAATAACTACAGTGTACCGAGGTCATGGTGATCAAGCATACCACTCCAAAGGCAGTCGTGATCTGTATCACCTAAAGCTACAGCTGGACTGAACGTAGCTTTATATGCACTAATGGTTAAAAGCTCAAGATCAGGTCAGAAATTCTGTGATGTGAGTTTTGGCCTTCGGACCACGCTTATTGCCTTGTTCCAATAACTTGGCTTCAAGCTTACAATAAAACCATTTGGTAGGCCTTTTACTGCAACGCTAACTTATCTTCCCATGAATGTCAACTTGCATCAGACTAATTAGCGAGCTAACAGGCAATCACAATAGCCTTACTTATAACAAAGCTGGACTAAAATTAGGACCCTGTTACTGAAGGAAATGTTGTGGCTGGTATTGATGCCAATTTTAGGGGCTAAAAATGTTGACATAAGAAAATTAGTTTAATTTTATACAACCATATTGTGAGCTAAACCAAACTTTACTGAGGGTCAGTTATCAGTGGTGCCATTTCTTAAACTCAAATTAACAGCTTAATACAATATTGCTGCACCGGGCGGAGCTACCCAGAATCCTTTGCAGTTTTAGCTTCTGTTTACAGCCTTCATGCATCATTCTGTAGTTGGCATCTTGCCCATGTCAACTCCATAACACAGTACCACACGGTTCACAGTCTTTTCTAACATGTATAATGTGTTTCTCTGAAATTCATGTACACAGACATCAAACCTCAACACTTTAACACATATGTATATATGTATTTAAGTAAGCTCTGTCCAGTGTAAGCTTTGTCTAGTGTGGTAGTTAAGCTGCTTTTGCAGTTTATATACAGCTCTGGAAATAAATAAGAGTCCACTCCAGTTTCTTCTTAAATCAGCACCTCCACATGTACAGCAGGTTCTTAGTGAGGAACAGAAGGTTGGGTTCTAGCTTTACTGGCAGATACAGTGAGCGTCTGGTTCATAAGAACAAGGTCAAGCAGCAAACACACAGGACAACACAGCTACAGACTGGCAGAGGGCCAAAACCACTCTCTACTGACCGTGATGAGCGCCACCTCATTCCAATGTCACTTAACCACCGTAAGATGACCTCAAGTGACCTACAGAAAGACTGGCAAGCGGTGGCTGGGGTGAAATGCACAGCGAGCATGGTTCAAAAAACCATGGAAACCTGGACATTGGGAGACATGGTTCCAGTAGTGTATAGAATAAAACAGAACTGGTCATTTTGAGGTGGCCTCTTAATTTTTCCAGAGCTGTATCCTCAACTACCACACTGGACAAAGCTTGTTGGTTTGTGTGGGGTATGTTGGTGAGGTAATGAGGTCTGGACAACGTTTAACAGTGCTAGCTGGCATAAGGCAATATTTTTATTGTGGCTCCTCAAATTACCTCAATATTTGGGTCAATATTTGGAGAATAGAATATTGATCGGTTTTGGAATACTTCACTTTACAGCAGGTCACAAGAACAGTAATTTGTGGAAAAGCCAGCTTCCAACCAGAGCTCCTAATGTGGGCATGATGCAGACTACAGAATGATAACACAATGGCAGTGGTCCATTACTGCTTATTTCTCCCTTAGTTCTCTTCGGGGTTTGAATGCATGTACGTGTTGTTGTAACTCTGGCTAGTTTTTGTGTTGAAGCTTCACCAGTTCAGCCTGTATTTCTTTAAAGCAGTTAAACTGGGTCAGGTCTCCTTTAGGGTGCACCAATTACTCAACTGTCTAAAGATTTGTCACATCATTTACACATCCTGGCATCACTACATCAGTATCGATTCAACACTGTGGATTATGGATTTGGACACACATCAAAAACCTCTTCCAGTACCGTCAAGAGAAAGTAATTCATTACTTTCAAGTTCTGGGTGTGGCCTCCTGAAACTGGTTCATGTGCTGAGTCTTTTAAATGAGGTCAGCTTAAAGCAGCCACAAATGTGAAGTCTAGTCTCACTGAAGCATAAGACTGAACACCAATGTCTTTAATGTGAGCTGGCTGCTCATGTGAGTCTGGACACGAGTGTGGCTTTTCAAAGACTGTCCCTGTGGGCTGGACGAGAGTGAGAGCGCGACAGTGGCTTACTGAAGTCAGTTCCTGTGAGCTGGGCTAGGATGCGGAAGGAGCGGGACTGCGTGGTGCCAGTGCGTGGCTGCCAGTCCTGCGTATCCTCGATCAGACGCTTCTTACTGCGGTCATTCGGGATAAAGCACGGCATGTTCTCCACCCGCAGACTGTGCCTGGGAGGGTTGGGGAGGGGGTGCAAACCCGTTAACAATGGTCCTTTCTCTGGGAGCACTACAAAACCATGCGCCATGGCAACAACTGTAGTTTGTTTGCGTACTGAAGGAACAAACTAGCAACCAAAAAGCATGCTAATGTGTTTGTGCTGGCTATCAATCACCCTCCTGGACAAGCAATTTATCCCTGTCAATTACAATAAGGCCCCCCCCCCCACCAATAAAGCACTTTACACGCCAACACAACCACATGCACAGCCTTTCTAATTCAATCTGATACAACAAGCTTTCTACACAGCCAGCAATTTACACAAGTCGCCCCGTTATGGTAACATATGACCCAGTGCGAATACCATTTCAAATACAGGTGGGGTACAAAGTGCAAAGCAGTGTGGGTCAGTCTCTCACTCTCCTCACACAGTCAGTCAGAATGAGTGGCAGACTAGTGTGACTCTCTCAGGCAGAACACATTAGAGTTGCATGCTGTCCTCACTTACTTCTCAGGGTAAAATTCTTCATAGAAGCCCTCGCCTCTACTGAAGAGGAGGAGAAACAGAAAGCGCAAAGACAGAACATAAAGAAAAACAAAACAGAGAAAGATAAAGAAACATAAAGCAGAAAAAGCAGAAGGAAAATAGCAGTGTAGCAACAGCAAAAATAACTATTAGGCTGCAATCAGAGAGAACGCATTAACGCACTGACACTCCTGTATGAATTTTGGAACACACTACGTACTACTGACAGGTGGGGTCAGGCATGTGTATATGAAGTATGTATATGAAGATTGAAATTGTATTAAACTTGCCTGTGGTTTAAACTAAGGGGGCTGGAACTATTCGTTTATGACTATATGACCTAAAACTAAAAGGTTGGCTACCATCCAGTATGAATTATTCAGTATCCTCTATGAGTTATTCAGTGTCCACTATGGGTTATTCAGCATCCACTATGAGTATCCACTATGAGTTATTCAGTGTCCACTATGGGTTATTCAGTATCCACTATGAGTATCCACTATGAGTTATTCAGTGTCCACTATGGGTTATTCGGTATCCACTATGAGTATCCACTATGGGTTATTCGGTATCCACTATGAGTATCCACTATGAGTTATTCAGTATCCACTATGGGTTATTCAGTATCCACTATGGGTTATTCAGTATCCACTATGAGTTATTCAGTGTCCACTATGGGTTATTCAGTATCCACTATGAGTTATTCAGTGTCCACTATGGGTTATTCAGTATCCACTATGAGTATCCACTATGAGTTATTCAGTGTCCACTATGGGTTATTCAGTATCCACTATGAGTATCCACTATGAGTTATTCAGTGTCCACTATGGGTTACTCAGTATCCACTATGAGTATCCACTATGAATTATTCAGTATCCACTATGGGTTATTCAGTGTCCACTATGGGTTATTCAGTGTCCACTATGGGTTATTCAGTGTCCACTATGGGTTATTCAGTATCTATTACAAAGTATTTAGTTATTTACTACTACATTTTAAAAGCAGTACTATTGATTTTCTGGTTCTAGGTTTTATATATATATTCCCGAGTGACATCCATGACCTAACAACCATGTTAGATGAAGAATGGCCAGGGAAACCAAACAGAAAGAGAGTGAATGAAAGAGTCTCTCTTACTGTTCCTGAAAGCAGACAAGTCTCAAAGTAGCTAATGGCTAGAATATAGTTATTATACAGTTAGAATGGTCATTTGCTAAGAGCTTCAGCAATTGTTGTGTTTCCTGCTCCTTTTATGGGCTACCTGGCTTTAAATAATCTAAGTGGGAGCAGCACCTTTAATTTGACTGGTAATACGCCATCGGGGCAGCAGCGCTACTTCATCCTCTCATGTTAAACGGAATTGACTCAATGCTACCATGACTCACTATCGCCTCTTTGTGTACAAAGTGGTATTACGGGACAGGATGGGCCGGTGGCTAGCTGGTTAGCATGCTCACCTCAGTGGATAATCTCTACTCGCTCACAAACACGCCTATGAGTTTATCAATCGGATTTTTTTTGGTGAATACTAAAGTGTCTTGTTAAGGCAGCCAACTGATGGAACCAAAATTTATACAAATAGGAGGATGAACAACTCCAGCTGACCCATGACGATCCACTGTGTTTGTGTAAAACGCTAAGCGTCTTTAGAGATGGGCTGAAAAATTAGAGTATATTTTAGGACTACATAATATATTGCTTGTTATGCATTATTGTGATGCTGGTGGTTGAGACATTTAGCATCATATATATTCATTTATTTATAGATATGCTGTGTGTTATAAGCGTGTTATAAGCATGCTGGACAACTACGGGCATTTCAGATAAGTTTGTGTGCATTTTGGTGATTCCAGGAATTGACGTCATCCGACAAACATAATTTGCAAGCCATATCCCAATTGCAACATACTGCAGTATAATCGTATTATTGCTACTCCTGGTATTTTGTCCAGCTCTTGAAGGGATACGGTCAGACAAGAGTGGCAAATATTAGACAACCATTTCAGTATAGGAAAGAAAAGAATGTTTACTAACTTGTCGATAACCTCCGGCTGCAGGACGAGAGGAAGAAACACAGAAATAAAGAAAAAGAAAAAGTTAATTTGTTTGGAAATATGACACAGACATACAAACAGAAAACCGAGATGCTGAGAAAACGGTTACGGCATTTGCAGAGCATGATGAGCAAAACCGCATGCAACTTGTGAGGGAGTAGTTGAAAGAGCATCTTCACAGCGACCACACCAGTCGTAAGTTACCATGTCATAACGTTCTTCAGGCTCAAACTCCAGTCTCTGATCTTTCTCAGTGTTGACTTGCGCCAGGGAGAATGACGCAGGGATCATGGAGGCAGCAAAGAGACACTAAAACCACATCCCCATGAGTGGTCATTATTATTTCATTACCCAGAAATCCTTTTCCTAGTTGTCCTATTCCCTGTAATAACACATACAGCAGTGCAATTATACATTCGTTTCCATAACGCACTATTCCGAGTTCTTCCCAGTGCTGCTGTATTGATAGTAAAAAAGAAATAAAAATGAAAAAGACTGAACTGTCAAACACGTCTTAGAATGTTACATGACTTACAAACTACTGCTGAGGTGCTACGGATCAGAAAACAAACCAGGTTTTCCATCCATGTCTTCAGCAGACTTTTACAAGCCAATGCTTCATATCTGGATGCTCTGTGCAACAGTTACCGCAGGGCTGATGTACAAAGTAGTCAAATTAGCCAACTTTTTAAATGTCTAGCTTCTTAAATGCAATGGATTTTTTTAGCACTACCTCACACCTTACATGTACCACTGGCCACTTCCCATTTTAATTAAACATCATGAACTCAGAAGTATGAGGCAAGAGATCCTGCAGTGAACCCAAACAAAGCTCTTTATTCTGAATCCAGGGCATGCAGACTCCACTGGAGAAATGTTGACACTTGTGTGCGCTCATTCTCGACGCACTCACTAAGGGTCAGTGACTCAAAACTCACTTGCTAGAAATGTATTTTAATATGGTGCCTCCACATAGTACAATTCATTCTCTAAGTATATTTTAATAGCTCTAATGGTTATATTTAGCATAGTACGTACACAGTTAGTATACAATAAACGGCATGCTCTCATTAAATCATGAGTGTAAGGAAGTATAATAAGGATACCTAAATTAAGCATACTTCAGTGTATTTTCTTCCCCTTCCTGGGATTCAAGGTAGCAAAATGAAGCGGAAAAAAGGTAACAAAACTGCTGCCAAAATTTCACACAATTTTGGTCGTCTTATAGGTTGTTTTTTTTTTTGGTTTTTTTACATAATTTAAAAAAAGCTTGAAAAATTACTCAGGGGGGCCGGGGCTTAGTCTAGTTCCACTGTCTTACTTTAAAAGTAAATCAGTTTTTTTCCTTTCTCCTGCAAGTTAGCATTCTGGAGGATACAAGGTTTGGTTCCATCAGCATCACTTAGTTACCAAAGTTTGTCTGTGTGACTTTACTCTGAACAGTGTCTGAACAGAATTGTGAAGTAAACTTTAATACAGTAATTGCTTAAAATTATCTTTGGAAAATGGGCTTTATAAAGACCATATTTTCCTATTTTATACATCACTGCCGGCTTTTTAGTTTCAGTGCACAGCTGTTGTAGCTCAGTTTCTCAGAATGTTTGCTCAGTACTCAGACGTGCAGCGTGTTACTTTGAAAGAAACAGCTTTACTGAAAACTGTAGACAAAGCTGTCCAAGGTGCCTGCTTTTCATATAGCACTCTAACTCCAAAAAACAACTCCAAAAGCTGCTAACCTAAAAATCATTTCGCTGTTTTCAGCTGCTCTTCAAGTTCTCGGAATAGCAGCCACGCTGCACAGGCACAACCGTGTAATGAGAGAGGTAAACATTCAGCACTGACGTAACAGCTCAACGCAGCCTCGCAGACCCTGCTATAAAATTCAATGCACACAGCCCCCCTCCACACAGATAATACCGGAGCTATAACCTGGCAATTTAGCAGGAAATGACCAAACAACCAGAGGTTCCATAAACACTTTTTTTGTGACGTGCTGGGAAGCAAGGCGACCGTGTTAAGTTTCTTAAGGAAGAGAAGAAGACACACCAAGGTGAGGATGTGTCCAAGTAAGGCTGTTAAGTAATCCAGCACCCTGGCAGCAGACACGCTCTGAGGGTTCAGCGGATTTTGGGGGAGGGTCCAAGCTCTATAAACAGCAGCAGATAACACACATGCTCACACACACACACACACGCTCACACACACACGCTCACACACACACGCTCACACACACACGCTCACACACACACGCTCACATCTTGTATTCACACAGTGTGAGTAGGGTGTTTGGGTCATGGAGAAGCAAAGGGAGAACATGGGTAAGTAAAAAACAAATCAGAAGCTGAAGAAGAAACTAAAGCAGAAACTAAAGAAGAAGCTGAAGAAAAAGCTGAAGAAGAAGAAGCTGTAGAAGAAGAACCAGCTGTAGAGGGAAAAAGATGATGAAGCTGAAACAGAAGCTGAAAGAAGAAGAAGCTGAAGCACAAAAAGAAGCTGTAGAAGAAGAAACAGCTGTAGAGGAAAAAGATGATGCTGAAACACAAGAAGAAGGTGAAGAAGAAGCTGAAAAGCTAAAGACACAGTAAAATGACCATTACCGTATCACTCACTTCCCAGTCCAGATGCAAATACAATCTATTTCATATACATACATTCACATGTGTAGATCAGGATGAGTTTAGTCCTAAAACCGTATGTAAACCCGCTGCCTCTTTCCCCCGAACCCCTCATAAAGCTGAGATCTTCACTGCCTCCTGTTCTGGCTCTGTTGACCAGCAACATCTGTTGTTTTGAGTGTTGAAATAAAAAGGCCTCGTTAGAATGCAGCCTCTCTCTCCGGCCGTCTCTGGCAGAAGCGAGACGAGGACGAGCGAACGTTCCCGCACAGGGACGATAAAGAGGAGGAGTGGAAAACAGATTGGGAGCTTGTCTGACACAGTGCTGCTCCAAACACAGTTTGTGTGTGAAAACTGGACACCTGAGCGGCACTGGGACCACCTCGGCCAGATAGGAAAAAAACACAGAGCCAGCTGCTCAATTCCAGACACACACACACAGAGAGAGAGAGAGAGAGAGAGAGAGAGAGACAGCGAGGGAGAGAGACAGCGAGGGAGAGAGACAGCGAGGGAGAGAGACAGCGAGGGAGAGAGACAGACAGAACGAGAGGGAGAACGTGACACAGACAGAGAACGTGAGAGAGAACGTGAGACAGACAGATGGACAGAGAGAACGTAACACAGACAGACAGACAGGATTTGTGCATCGCTGTTGTATTAGAAACATGAGTCTGCCTGAAGGAAGCTCTGTTAGCTCTGGGTGTCTCAAGCTCAACTACCACAGTATTACTCGAAGACCCTCAACAGGAGTACACGGTGGTCCTGTAAGCATTCTAAACTTTCATTTCATGTAAAATTAATATCAAAGTTTCCAGGTCGCTTTGATCATATTAGTCTGCACATCATCAAAGTGTGACACAGCGTAAAATGGAGACGGGTTTCATCTTAAGCTGCCTCTTGTTTTGCTCCACACCAGTGTAATACAGGGCCTCTCCCGCTCATTGCTTTAAAAAAGAGAAGAGAAAATGACACAGCCGGTCTCTCCGACTGGCCACGAGAGATGTGGTCACCTACCCATTGTGAGACTGTGGCATGCTGCCTGTTGCTGGGGTGCTGGGGTTAGACGGCGTGGTGTTAGGCTTGGGCGAGTAAGCCACCGGTTTGATGATGGGCCCTGTGCTGGAGTTACTAGCGGCTGCTGCGAAAGGCCGTGCCATCTTGTTTATGCTCGTGCTGGGCGTGAAGGTGTACTTAGGCTGGCTGGGTGCAGGAGCAAGCGAACTCTGAGGGTGAGGGAACAAAGACACACAAAACAAATGCCAAACCATGCAAATAAAAAAAAAAAAAAAAAAGGAAACAAAAGCCAACACACAAAAACGCACCATCAGTCCTCAAAGAATGGACAATCCCAGATTCAAACGTGAACAGCTCACGGACTGGAGATAAAGACACACCGATAACACCTTTAACAGGTCCTGTTCTTGACGCTTTCTTATTCGGGTCTAGATTAAAAGACTCAGGTTGAGTCTGCCCCTGAGAGCAATCGCAAAATAACACTACCAGTGAAGTGATAAAACTGCCATCGCCTGTTCCAACAGCGGTGAGGAGAGGAAGGCTTGGGGAAGTGCGAGCACACCCTTTTTTCTGTGGAATATTTCTCTTGGGCGCCGGCCAAAACATCCTCTCTGCTTTCTGCTGCTTCGGCGCTTGAGTGGCTTCCAGAATCAAGACTAACCCTATCAAATCAGGTGGCTGGGACTGGAGGAAGAATGCAGGCCTTCAGGCCTGTGCACTGGTTTCAGGCAGCCACAAGAGGGAGCCATTTCCCCCACTGGATGACAACTCTCAGACCCTCATCCAGCCTCACAAGATTTGAAACACTCTTGAATTTGGTCATCTTAAGGTCAAAGTAGATCTCAAAGTAAACGGATTTCATGTATTGTTAGTGCCAAGTGATATATTGTATACGGAGTCCAAAAAGACCAGCATATCTTCCAGTATGTTGTGGTTGTGAGGTCACAACAGGTGGAGGCTTTGTTGCCTCTGATTGGTCTGACTAATCTTCAGGCAGTTCACAAGTTCCGTGTTATTAGGTTAAACACTCGTCGTCAAAAGAATAGTTGCACCCAGAAGGAAGTGTGGCATTACAATGCTATTGGGAAGGAAGGAACAATAAGTGATGATAAATCTAGACTGATATGGGCAATATTTATTGAGCGACACATACAGAAGTAGAGTCTCTCAGTACGGCGTTGTTTCCTAACGGTGTCCTGTGATAATCCACCCCATGCAGCTTGAATATTCTCACACAGTTCCTGCAGATGGTGCGGTAGGGGTGGACAACAAACCGTTCATCTTGGTGCTGAACACGGTGCCTTTCGAACTCTTCTCTGAGGCATACCTCACTTGCAAATTACACTATCAACACAACAGCAGAGTCAGAATTGGAAGCACGTGCACCTTATACAGTCAGTCAGGTACAGCGACAAGGCCCGTCCTTGCTAACATCACAGGTGCAGCCGAGCGTGAAACTAGAATCATTTGCATGTCTCACGATGTCAAACCTACCTACCAAGTTTCATTCTTGTCGGCCGATTCCTTCTGGGTGCAACGTTTTTTTGGTGATCAGTGGTGGATTCTCATCTTCAAACCAAGGATAACATTCTTGATAATGTAGTCTAACTAACGCAGTCGAAAGAAAAGGCAGCTTCTGTGATTTGAAAGCTACACTCTCCAACTGCGATTCTGATCTAAAAATGGTTTCACCTTTCAGCCCTACTGCAGTAACACGACGCCAGAAATCTACTTTCTGTCTGGCTGTCATTTACAGTATACAGTATAGGACTCTCTAAAGAGAAGAGAACAGACCATACACACTCGGTCAAAGTCTGTAAGCTGCCAAACTCAGGTGTGTCGATATTTCCTTTCACTCTTGTTTAGTGCTGGACTTCTTGAATAAGGCACAATAGAGGGCAGCCAATCAGAATGGAGGTCGTTTACGTACAGTACCGGTCAAAAGTTTCTAAATGGATGTCGTGGGTGACCTTAAGGACTCTACAGTCTTACACTTAACAGCTCCAACTGATGAGAGTCTGAAACAGTCCATATCCTGATACACCACATATACTCTTGATGTACCACAGTATGATATTTCTCCATATCTCCACCTCTAATTTATATTTAGTGGTGTAAAAACTTTGATCTCTTTTTCTGCACACTGTTCTAGCTCTCCTTTCAGGTTAGTGAATATTCATGATGGACCGACCAATAGAATTGCTCCAAACCTGCTTAGAAATAAACCTTGTTCTATATCAGCCTCCACTGCAGGTTAAGAAAGTTCCTATAAAGTTCCATTCTGGAGGTGTTTAAGGTGGACTATATAATTCCATCAGTGCTATTTTATAGTTTGATGTCTTCACTTTTATTCTACAGTAAAGCATTAAGATACACATAAGGAGAACCTTCTATGTGGAGCCGTGTCTACACTTTTGACTGGTTCTGCACATCAGTCTTAAAGGCACAGCAGCAGAAACAGCTATTATGTAGACTGGATAAGGTTTGGAAAAAGTAATTGTATTTTTTGCTACATAAAAGCACGCAATTACAATTATGAGTAGAGATCTGCGACTAAACATGATGTCTAAATGACTCCTACATGTGGGATTGGGGTCACTAGATACTTTATAACGCAATCCAAAATATCATCTAATAAGTGGGCAATACGACAATATTTATTGTTGCCACATTACATCATATTATGCTTTCATATTCATACCATTCATCACCACCAAAATTAGATTTATTATTACATGCAGTACAGTATGTAAAATGCATGTCACTGTACTGGTAGCTCACAATACCATATTTATACACTGCTTGTTCTTTTCCTCTTCTAACATTTCTATGTAACTATGAGAAATTCATATAGTCGTTACAGTATAGTGTGCTTCATGAACACTTTGAAGTATTTTGATGTTCATTTTTTGCCTGATACTGTACAAATTTCCAAAATCAAATCAACACTGCCCAGCACTACTTTCACTCCTCCACTTTTTTACTGCTACTTGTTTTCCAATGGGAGATACTCTATGGCCAAGGCACTGTCTGTATGGTCCCATAAATCGTTTCTGGGATTGTGCATTGCTTTGTGGTGCGCAAACTTCAAAACTGCCAAAAACAACTGCAAATCAGAGTGTAAGAACAAACTTCAGTTCATCGTAACGCAAGCGAAGGGCAATCAATCACACAGTGATCAAACAGTAATGCTCCTACAGTGCAGCACAGCATAACTGAGCCAAACTCTCATGTGGTGGCTTTCTAGAATTACAGAAAGTCACGCGGCTTGACGCATCCTTCCTGAGAACCATATTCATCCGAGAACAAGCTGTGCTGATGGCACGGGAATGTGAAAGTATGCACCTGTATACACATGACCAGAAGGGCTGCACGATACAAGCATGAAAGGTGAGACTGAAGTTCGCATTGATGATATCAGAAATTACATAATTTTTTGTTGTGCAAACTGAAATCTATGCAGCCTCTCATAAGCAGCTTCATGCACGTTTAAGGCAAAAGGGAAGTACTTTTTGGTTCCGATGCTGCCTTCCCGCAAAACTAATCAACTAAGCCATTTTGGTGCTGTGCACAAGGGAATTCAGTCCTTTTTGGTGTCGCTTAAAAGTTGAATTTATCCTAGAAATTCATATCACTGTGACAATAAAATATGACTTATCGTGCGGCCCTAGTGCTCAGTTTTGGACGACCTCGCTAGGAGTTAGGAGAGTTTCTCTCCACGTGCTACTTCAGACATCATTAGCGGGCTGTGAAACACTGCAGGAGCATTTTAGGAGTACCAGCTGGCACGTCTTTACCTTCTGTTCACCTCCGTCAGGCTGGAAGGCTCTGTTGAGAAAGAGAAACACAGAGAAGTCAAAAACTGCAGCAGTACACGCCGAGATAATAACATTACAGAACAGCAATATTCAGTCCCAAAAAGTGGTAATATGATACATATGAGATATATAATACAATACAATTATATGATATAATATGACATAATATGATATGATCATATTAACTGACATTTTACCTCCAAGAGTCTAGTTTCACTATGCAACTCAATTTATTGTGCAATATTTGCTGCTGCATCTCATTACCTGTATTTACCTGAATACTTCTTGTACTGCCTACACATCAACATTTATTAACTGGTATAAGAGTATCTGCGCAATATCTTTCAGTAACTGCGCTACATACATACATACATACATACATACATACATACATACATACATACATACATACATACATACATACTTACTTTATTTATTCTTATTATGATTCTTATTTTATTTTAGCCTAACAACACAGACTTATTTAATTTCACAACTTCTTATATCTTGTAGAACTATATTATACCCTGCTGTAACAGTGCAAATCACCCCATGTGGGTTAATAAAACAGGTTATTCAAAAGTTTTTTTATGTGTCACATATATAGTCATACACAGGTAGCGGTATGCTTTGACGACTGCCTGCTCACATGAAACAATAAGATAATATAAAGATAGATTATGTCAAATAAAATGCAAAGCATAAAAACAAAGACAAAGAAAACAATGTGTTAAATAAACATAAGATAGATAGAAAAATGTGTTGAGTTATATGTATCACTGCAGTGGTCCCTGCAAAAATGAATATAATAAAATGACAGCTTTAGTAAGCTATTATTATTCTAAGATGTGGAATTTAGGCTGAAATGCAAGCTTCTCCAACTCCTCCGTCCAAAATACATCATGCTCTTCGCATGCCTGGAAAGAACCACAGAACATTAAATAGATTTCGTTGGAAGGGAACAACTAACCTACAAATCAGACTGATGGCCTGAGAAGAAGTGCTAACTGTTCTCAGACAGCGTGAAGTAAAATATTCAAATCATTTACACTTCCACATACCCCATCAGTTTAAAACCTGGAGGGGAACCCCACGGCTTTATCACAACGTCTGCGTTACTCAAGCACTAAGACGTAAACGGTCATTCAGAACGCCTTGATGCAAAAGGCTCACTTCCCAGTGGTGATAGGAACCAGACGTCTGGCACGTTTAGTGTTTCTAAACCAGAGAAAGTTATTGGTTGCTGTTATCGGTTGTGGCCTTGAATTAAAACAACGCATCCAGGTGATAGCTCTGTCTATCTGTCGTCAGTGCTGCAGACGGTAAAAAACATGCTAAATAAATCTGTACTGCGTGACACAATCCGGGGATTGAATAAACATGCACGCTGCTCCTGCAGCTGCAAAGCTGCCATTAATCAAGCATTCCACACAAAACTCATCATTTAAACGTGCAATACTTAAACGATGAGGACAGTATAAACCAACTTAAGCATATTCCCCAGTCACTGTGCAGCTGGAACAGCTGAAATCAGAAGTCACGTCGAAGTGTCTGGGATTGTGGACGCGTCAAGCAAAAACAACAAGTCAACTTCAAGGGTCCAAACACGAGACACTGACAAATAAAGCTATAAACTCCGCTGATCTTGTGCTTGCTTTGGCAAGTTGTTTGTTACAACCCCAAGAGCAGCTTCTTTTCCCCCCCTAGTCGCTAGTCACATGTCCATTAATTAAACGCTGAATTGTTTTGTCCAGCTGCAGTGTATCTGGGGAATGCTGGCCAAATTCCTTCATTAGATACCACAGTGAAGACTCTCTCTCACTCTCGTACGAGCCTGTGCTCTGCTAACCTGGAGCATAAACGTGGATGAGCGCAGTCAAAGCCAGTCAAAGAAGCATTTAGAGGGACCAGATCAGAAATCTAGCTTGACACCAGCAGAAAATGCTGGATCAGATATTGGAGAACCTCCAAACATCCTGCATCCCACTCAAATAAGCCATGCCCACTCACCCAGCCCACCCACACAGTCACAGTAGCAGCTGTTGTTTTACATACAAAGGCCTGCATGCAAAAACATTGTGTCTCGTAATCACAAACAAGACCTTTCTGTCTTAGTGACAGATGAAACCAATCCCTTCGCTGATGGTAATGCACTTTCGGTGGATGAACTTGACAATGTTCTATCCTGACTAGAGAAAGACATGTCCGTAACTAAGCTAGCATGCTCCAGTAATATTTAGGCTTTAGGTTAAAGTCTTCATTGAAGGAGTCAACATCCATACTATAAAAGCCAAAGGAAAAAATATGAAGGTCTGTTATGAGCTTCAAATGTCTGCTTAAACTAAAGAACTGCTATAAACTGTGTGTGTACACACACACACACACACACACACACAAATATTATATCACACACATATTTACACCAAGCTAATTTGGTGTATATTTACATTATATAATGTATGTATATATGCATGAATCTCACACAATACATACCATTAAACACAAAGTCAAACGAGTTTTTCACCAAGTCAAATGCAGTTAAGTTTCAAAACATACCATGCAAAACAGCTCATTTACACCTATACCAAGCCAATACATCTACATACATACTGGGACAGCAGTATTTAATCTGATTATAAAGTGCCAACTAATTATACGCCCACACCTGTTTGTTGAGAGGCGTTATCTTGAACGCTGCCAGCCAGCGGACTCATGGCAAGGCAATGTAAATTATTGGCGTTCGAATAATGCATGATGGTGGAATGGCTTGATTGGACTCATGTTGCTTGAATGTGCAGGCCACACTATTCGTCGGAACTTGCTCCAGAATGCTCCTGCACGTTTTGGAAAATGGAATGTCATAACCACCTGGCACCCGCCATCGTGCCTCGATCGAACTCACTGAAGAGCTCAGACTGACACTTTTCAGCATGTCAGTGTATCCACTTATTACAGCAGTTTGCCCCAGCCCATTCACGCTGTCTGTGTTCAGAATATGGATGATTGACTACGATTTGAACGAGGCACAATACTAGGAAGTCAACCAGAAAGGAGGTCATTTACATCTCAGACATTTGCAAGTTCACCTCACATCCTACATGGAGAGCTCTGCTGCACTGCAGTAATTGCAAGTAATGAAGGCTTCTAGGGGCATCAGAACTTCAGAGCCAAGTGAGATGGATCTGAACTCTCCAGGGAGGTAATTCCAGGACCAGGACTGGGCACCACTGGTTTAACATAATAATGAAAGCATCTGGTTTTATACAGATCTACTGAAAAAGCTTTGGAGCTAGAACACACAATAACAATCATACAGAGCTTGTAGGTTCCTTGCTACTAGTGAATGATCTAGCTTGTGTGGATGACTGATGCTTTCGGAAAATTATAAAAGCATATGTATTTTAGTCTCACTGGAAGCTCATGTGTGACTGCCCCAGATGCATTCAGGAACACGGCTCTTTTATTTACATACAGACGCACCCACCAGCAGCAGGCTGAGAGATATAGCGTGGCAGAATGTGGCGAGAAAAAGTGCATTTTGTCATGACCCATGTTCCAAGATATAGTGAGAAATGGGAAAATGGGAAAATCATGTAAAAATGAAGTATGACTGGGTGTCAAAAGTGTTTTCAGTTAAGATCGAATTCAGTTATGACTGAATTTTAAACCCTGTTGTAGTTTTTTTAAGCAGTGCAAGTCTAGCAGTGTTTGGGAGGGGGTGGTAAGGCATGGTCATGCCAGAACATGCATAGTTATGATGAACTGGCTGATAATATTAAGAAAATGGTAATCGGAGAATTCAGTAGAAATGCGAGAGCCTGAATACACTGCCAAGCGTGCTCTCTGTTTCCCCTTCACCGCTCCCATTAACTTTTGTACCGTTTCTCTCAGCTGCCACACAAAAGCGAGGAAACCAAAACATGGGAAAAAAGCACAGGAATTCTGACATTCCATGAGCGACCCCCTATGAGTTTGCGTTTCCTGTGACTGTGCATTGCTTCCTGTGACATGGCAGCAAACCTCTGTGTGACTTGCAACTTGCTGAAACAAGACAGACGCTAGCAAAGTTAACTGACCAGACCGCAACTACAGGAAACAAACAGGATGAGATGACGGACAATAGACAGAGTGAAGCTGGGTTAGCAGACACTGTACAGACGTCCAGAGGGAGAAGTACTGAAATTAGCCTTTTGGGCTGAGTTGATGCTTTTTGGGCTTTTCATGATCGTTGATTTTCTACAGTGTATTAAAATCCCCCATTTAGAACATTTACAAAAAACAGATTTATCTACATAGAACAGCACTACATTTAATAACCAAACCCTTCATGAGCTTGCAGAGAAAACACTACACTATGTTGTGGCTGTCCTGGAGTAGAGTTCATAGAAACTTGGGCATATTGACTGTGAAAAAACCCAGAGTCCACCATCCATGCATGTATTTTCCAGTCAAACTGCTTTTGGTGCAAGAAAATCCATTTGCCAGAAAATGATCCTGTAAGTCTCAACAGACTTGTCAGTATTTGAGCATACCTGTTGTACACACCCATAGTTACCAGTCCTTTTGGGGGACTTGCTGGTGGGATATTGTTCCACACCTCCAAAGTTCAGTCTTAGTAGTTGGTTTAGTGTTTTCTACTTCTTACAACCAGTCCTATGACGTTATGGTCTGGAATATGGGAGCAGCTTCTTTGTCTGATGTGTCTGTCTCCTTTTCCAAGTGAGGAGCTTCTGAAACAGCAACACATCCTTTTAGATCTATAGTGCCGAGTTGTCTTCTCACAGTGAATAGACAGACAGAAACACCTGCTAATTTTTTTTTGGCAAGAGTGGAGCTTAATTTTCTCAAAGGAGTGACACTAGGCCTTGATGACCCTCTGCCATTCTGAGTCACTCCATGACAGTCTGGCATGACCCCACTGCAGCCCTTGGTGACACTGACGTTGTGTTAAGGGCAGTTGTCTTAACGGTCTGCGTTCTGTAGTTCTGTGTCGCGCAGCCGTCTGCCAATGGTGCTGGCTCTAACAGGATGACTCGTGGAGGGCATCACTGCTCACTGAATCGTGGCAGTTGTCACTGCGTACATGTTGGACAATTCGTCGGTTCTTTCTCTCCATGGTTTGTGTAGACCTCCCAGATCCTTCATGTCGCTGGTGTATGTCTTCTTCCATAAACTGCCGCCAACAGTGTGTAGTATTGGCATAACCGATACAGTGCGCAATAGGTTGATGAGTCCATCCCGCTTTCTGGAGACCTAAAGACGTGACCCCTCTCCAACTCGTCCAACTGCTAAAATTGCTTTTGAACTCTTCTCTGAGGCATACTTTACTTGCAAAGGACGCTACCAAGACCACAGCACGAGTCAGAATGGAAAGCACGCACAACAGGACAACCTGATAAGGCAGTGATAAGACCTGTCCTTGCTTACGTCACATGTGCGGTCGAGCGTTAAACTTGAATCATTTGCATGTCTCACAATGTCAAACCTACCCACCAAGTTTCGTTCCTATCGGTTGATTCCTTCTGGGTGCAGCTATTTTTTCAATGATGAATGTGTGTATGTGTGCGTGATCTGCTCTAGCACTCTCCATAAGACTACATGGTGATAAAAGGCATTCAGAGGACCAATAGAAATTTAATCAAAAGTGGAGCCTGGCAACTTTGCAAGGACAGGGGGGAAGGGGGGGGGGGGGGCGTTTACTCTCTGACACACGTAAATCTCCAAACAATGTTTAAGAGCTCCCTGAATACCAACCAGTTGGAAAAGCCGCATTAACCAAACTGAAAAGGTCATCTGTTAAAAAGACCAGACACCATCCCCCTCCCTTACAAAGTGTGTCACCAGGAGTCAGCCACGCTGAGGAACGAGAAGACCATTTGAGAAAAGCTTTCCCTTCACTTCCATTCATTTCAGGTTGTCCTCAGTTCCAAAATAAAAGCACACCTTAGCCGTTTTAGATCACCTTACGGCCCTGTCCTCTTCTAGAGAGCCTGGACTGACGGCCATTTGATTATTAAAGTATTAAATAAAGTATTATTATAAATTACACAACCTGCTAGCGATGGAGGAAGTAGTAGTCTGCATAGTCTCACTACCTGCCATATGAGAAGTCAATCAGGAAATGACACAATGTACCTTGACTGGTCCCAAATGAAAACGGAATGACTGGGTCCAGTTTATACCTACACTGTCAATGGCTCAGACCTACACATTCAACTGTATCCTACCACAAACAACCGTCTAAAAGAGCAGAACCCACAGCACTCGAACCTACTGCTTCAACAGCAGCCAAGTGAAAAACAAGGAAGTTAAGTGTTTGGGGTGTTTTTCCCCTTAAAGCAGGACTCCATCAAAAGATACTGGCATTCCAAAAGGGTTTCTCTTCACCCCATCAGGCTTTGGCGCCCTCTTAGTCTGGTGTCCCCAGACATTACATATGCCACAGTAAAATGGATCTCCAAGATTCCCCTATCACTGTATAAAACAAGCACCAAGCTGACTGTATAATGCTGCACTGTGGCAGTTTCTCATTGACCAGGACATATTTAGATCACAATTCACATCAGTATGAAAGCACTTATTGATCAGTTTCATCAAAACAACAAAAGAGGCGAGTAAGATGTAAAGTACAGCACCAGTCAAAAGATTTTAGTCATCTTAAAGGCTTTACAATCTTAAACTTAACAGCTCCAACTGATGAGAGCCTGAAACAGTACATATCCTGATATAGCACATATACTCTTGATGTACTACAGTATTATATTTCTCCATATCTCCACCTCTAATATATATTTAGTGGTGTAAAAGCTTTGATCTCTTTTTAGCACAGTGTAAAAGCTCTAGCTCTCCTTTCAGTGAATATTCATGATGGACAGACCAATAGAATTGCTCCAAACCTGCTTAGAAATAAACATTGTTCTATCAGCCTCCACTGCAGGTTAAGAAAGCTGGTTCATCCTCCTGTAAAGTGTTTAAGGTGGACTGCATAATTCCATGAGTGCTGTATTATAGTTTGATGTCTTCACTTTTATTGTACAGAAAAGCATTAAGATACACATAAGGAGAACCTGCTATGAGTAACTGTCTCTAAACGTTTGACTGAATCTAAATATTCATATGTTTGCATGCTCAAAATAGTAGTTAATGACGACATACATAAAATTACAAAGTTGTAGCTTTAGCAGAGCGCTTTTTTAAATACCTCGGTGAGTTAACAGGAACAGCGGGAATTTTTTTTTTAAGCTCGCCATTACAGATTTAATAGGCAATCGCCAATGGAGTGTTTCCATCAGCTCTGTACAAGAGAGCAAATCACATCTGTACAAATTATGCAGCATTAGCATAGAAGTCAACAAGGGAACAGAGAGGTTTGAGCTAACCACACGCTCACCAGGAGTCGGGCACTACAATATTTTTAACAAATGTGGAGCGAATCATCAGTGAAATCTTTAAATGATGCACAATACAAGTGGACTTTTTTTTTTTAATCATTCGTGCTGTTTTTTTCCATAACTGTGCTCACGTGACAATTTTAAGGAACGCTGCTTACATACAACTCATTCTCAAAAGAATAGTTGCACCCAAAAGGAAGTGTAGGATTGCAGTGCTGTCGGGAAGGAAGGTTACCAGGAACAATAAATGATGATACATTAAGACTGATATGATCAATATTTATTGAGCTACACATACAGAAGTAGTGTCTCTCAGTATGGGGTCGAACCACCGTGATTGCTAATGCAACATGTCAGACGTCTCAGCATGGAGTTGTAGAGGTTCCTAATGGTGTCCTGTGATAATCCATCCCATGCAGTTTGAATATTCTCACACAGTTGCTGCAGACTGTGTGGTGGGGGTGGAGGTGGAATCACACTTCAGGACGTGTGACAACAAACCGTTCATCTTGGTGCTGACCACGGTGCCTCCACACATGGATTGGTTGGTCGTCTCCACCAAGACAAAAGCAGGACTCGTCACTGAAGATGACCCGCTGCCGTTCTGAGTCACTCCATGACCGTCTGGCACAACAACATTGTTCTCACGGAGGGCATCACTGCTCACTGAATGTCCGCAATCATGGCTGCTGGCTAAGTCAGGTACAGTGATGAGGCCCGTCCTTCATCACATGCATGGTTGAGTGTGAAACTTGATGTGAAAGTGTATATTATTATATACTAAATTGTTCACTCATTAGAACTTAATAATGGAACTTCATGAGCATCTTCAAGAACATCTTGCACATTGACCCTCAGACACGGTCACACATACATACTAGCTCACGCATGTCTGGTCATATTTTCACCGTACATAAACTCCATCTAGCCTCTTGATACTCAATATGCCAAAACACACAAACACAAGTGGAAAACCCAGCCACCTCGAACTCTCTCCAAGTCTCTGACTCTACTCCAGCACTGTCAGAATTCCACAGCTCACTGGCGCTTCAGAAACCCCACACATTCGGTTTTCCCACAGCCTGAGGAAGAAAACAGCAACTCATCTCCATCACAAACATTTCACTCTGTCAGACAAATCCTCTGAGGAGGCAAATCTGAGCTCCGGCAGTTCCCCGAACTGAGATTAGACATAAAAATGTAAAAAGAAAACGGCACGGGTTCATCGAGTTGCCCAGCACTTAGATGCCAGGTCACGTAGCACAATGAGATCATCCTCAGTTGCCACACAACCCAACTAATCTCATTTACATTAGCCGTTACTAACCACTACATGGGGTTTCGCCCACTAATTTGAGAGATGACGACAAAACGTTCCTCCAATGCCTAAAAAGGAGATGGCTGCAGTCCTGCCTGTGGCTTGGCCGCTACTGAGGCTTTTCATCATCGGTGTGTGTTGATACAACAGCGGCAGCATAATGACAGAGTGCTCGAGGATGAAGAGCAGGGAGAGAAACGCACTGTATCCATCATTTCTTCGCCGAGTATGCCTGTTCCCATTACTCATCTCAAAACCACAGACTTAGCTCCTTTTCGTCTTCAGCCTGAGAGATCACGCATCGTACAGTCATCGTCTCGCTCTTCACTCCTGCTGGGCAGCTCATCTCGGCATTTTTGGGGAAAAAAATGCATTTAGGAAACAGTCGGTAAGATGTCCTTCCTGAGCACTCCGCATATCTGGCATGCAAATAGCTTCATTGTCTTGAAGCCTAAAACAAAACTGATCTGCATTCTATTCTGAGGGAAGTTCACAAGTCAGCACAACAAACGGGCACATTCCCGTAGTTTGTAGAAACAGTAATCTGATCAGATCAAGATAAACGCGTTTGCGTTTTGATTTTAACCTCAGCTGGGACAATAGAGCTGCTCAGTCAAGTACTGTCACTTGATATCATCAGCCTGCTTTAATCTCCTCCCAAGCCTTTAAGCCCAGTTGTTCAAGGCTGGTGAGACGGTTTATCAGGCAAGTCAAAGACTCTCTGAATAGAACTGTTGAAACAGTAAGAAGCCATTTTACTTGCTATTGCTAACTGGTATACACTTTGTCTTAATGTCAAACCGTTTCTAAATATGACTAACAGCAGAAATACCAAGAGTTGTAAAAAGTAACCATACCAAAAAAATGATATCTTGGCAAGTTCAACTGATCTTATACAGGAGTTCATCTATCTTAAAGTTCTTATTTTTAGATTTATTTAAGCTAATTTTAAGATTATCTAAATTATTAACTTGTTTAAGGTATTTTTAAGCCCATTTTTTATTGAACATTTTCTTAATTTATATACATATTTTTCCCCACTACTCTTCCATTAGTGCTTCTTTATTTAGTACTTTAGTACTTAGTATGTAATTGTTAGTACTCGTAGTCCGGAAACCAGTGCAGAGTAAGAATTTCATTGTGCAGTGCAACTGCTCATTCCTCTGTGCATATGACAAGCACACTTGAATTTTGTTCTTACTATATTGGCAGATAATTTAGCTTATTTTAAGAAGTGTGCCTGAAACAAGTCAAATGATCTGCCAATACAGTGAGAAAATGTGACTTACTAAATTTCAACAAGTAAAAAACATCTGGAAATAAGTAAAACGGTCTCGTTGACAGAGAGTTTGCAGATCTACAGCTCTGGAAATAAATAAGAGTCCACTCCAGTTTCTTCTTAAATCAGCATCTCCACATGTACAACAGGTTCTTAGTGAGGAACAGAAGGTTGGGTTCTAGCTTTACTGGCAGATACAGTGAGCGTCTGGTTCATAAGAACAAGGTCAAGCAGCAAACACACAGGACAACACAGCTACAGACTGGCAGAGGGCCAAAACCACTCTCTACTGACCGTGATGAGCGCCACCTCATTCCAATGTCACTTAACCACCGTAAGATGACCTCAAGTGACCTACAGAAAGACTGGTGATCGGTGGCTGGGGTGAAATGCACAGCGAGCATGGTTCTAAAAACAGGCTTCTGGAGGCGTCATTAGTGATTTTCTAAATAAACAGATCTAAAATACAATATCTGATCTGGAATTTGGGAGACGTGTTTCCAGTAGAGTATAGAACAAAACAGAATTATTTTTAATAATTAAAATTTCAAATAATTTTTCACTCAGTAAAAATACCAAAACCTCAACTGACAATAGCCAAAATGTTAAACACTGATACTGAGAAGGGCTAGTTAGTAGCATTAGCTTCACAAGTCTGCAGAGCTGAGATGTCGTCACAGCTGTGAAACCAAGGCTAAAACGTTAAACGGTGAAGCTTAGAGGGGCTAGAAAGCCTTAAGTTCACAAGCAAGACAACAGGTCTGCTCATGACTGTGCAGGTCTGATTCTGAAAGCCGAATGACTGGTGCTCGGGCAACAGAAAGCCTAAATCAAACCTGTTCCATGGTGGTTGAAGTAGTAGGAGATGTAGTGTTGGGGTGACTATCCAAACTATTATGCTGTGTAGACAGTGGTTCCTATCCAAGTTTACAAAGATCCTGTTTTAACAGGAGAAAGAACCTCATCCAACTGCACATGAATGGATCAGCTCTGTAGAGGGCTGTAGAGGGAGTGCACATCACTGACACCCTCACCTGGAGCGTCAAAACCAGCCGCCTGGCCAAGAAAGCCCAGCAGCGAATTCACTTCCTGGGGAAGATGAAGAGAACAGCTGTCTGACCGTCTGTCTCACTATTGGCTATGGTAACTGTCTCTGAACCACAGGACCTTACAGCAGATAGCTGAAAAGACCATCAGGGTGTCTCTACTTACCAGACACCTCCTACCATAAACGATCAACTGCAAGAATCGTGGACAACGACTCTCACCCCTCTCTGCCACAGCATCCCCTTCACTATAACAAAAGACTCTTCCTCCTTTCCAGAGGCAGTCAGGCTGCAAACCGTCTCATTCTGTGCATTTATTGTCCTGTGTGATGTGTTGATGCTGTTGTGTGTTGCATTATAAAGCCTGAGGGATGATAGTGTATTCCAGAGCATGCAGGTTATATTGAAGAATGACACAAAAAGAACTTAAAACATGTNCTTGTTGTGGACCCTTGTCAATCAAACTGTTTGGCGGTGGTAGACTGAGTGGAAGAAAGAGACGAACAGGCGACGTCTAAACCACATAGAGTTGGAAATGTTAAGGAAAGTAAGTGGGCTGTAACGCTAATTCGCAATTTGTAAGTGTTTCGGTACTGGTAAAAGTGTTTCACGTCTTGCAAATTTGTTTTTACTTTTGTAATTTTGTTTTCTGAAATGTAATGCACTTCTCGGCCACCGTAGAGAAGCCATGAGATTCAGCGAACTAATAATAACAGTACGTTTCAACTCCCCCCTCCTGCCAGCCCTACCTGTCATCAAGCCACAGCAGAAGCTCCTTGGTGAAAACAAAGCAACACTGTTATTTCACCAGGAATGCCTCTGTTTAGCACTGTTTATCTTGGTTGGAACAAGTTAAAATCCTTTGGTGACTTGTTTGAAATCAAGCAGGTTAAAGTGTACAGTCAGAGGCATCTTCATGGGTTGAGTGCTCCAAACACTATTGTTCAAGAGACAACTGGAGTGGTTGTGTGTGCGCGCGTCCTGCTATCCTTGTGAGGACTTCACAGTGAGTAAAAGACAAATCCGAAAACACTCGGAGAAACACCTGTAATAAGACACTTAAGAACACCCTGCTGAATACAACTTGAAGCTAGCAACAACAAAAAAAAGACTAAACCTAAAGCTAGCCAGAGCGCAGGACCACAAGCTAGGCTTCTTTAGCAATGAAAAGACCAAAGCCATTACAGGACAATTCAGGGAACCCACAACACTGGATGACCACTTTCTGTAGTCAGCGATAGAGGCTTCAGAAATCTGAGTCCAAAATACACAAAACCCTGTAGGTAATACTTCTTGGGTCTCACGTAACCAGGCATGTTTAATCTCGAGTTACGCCTGCAGCCTGCCACAAGCCAATTCCAAAGTAGCAATTAGTTTTATAACTGACATTTGAACATCTGAGGTAAGCTTGATGTCAGTGTTGAGCCTGACCGGAGGTGGACGAATTTTTACATCATATAAGAGAAACTTCAGGGGTCTCTTTACAGGCTATGATTCTTTTTCTATTAGTTGTTGCATCTGTTTTCATTTGAAAAAGTACAAATATCACAAAGAGATCTGCGCTATAGAGCCTAGAGCACTTTACATTGAGAATTTTCAAATAAAGAAAAGTTACACATTTACACAGTGTTTAGAAAAGAAAGAAAATCAGAACTTCAGACCAAATCAGATCGACCGACCAAACAAACAAACAAACAAAACAAACAAACATCTGAATTGATTGAGAAAATTTCCATCTTTTTAAAAATGTCACTAAAATTTTTTTTTTTGAATATTTTGGAAAGCCTTTTGGATACTGAGATTAAGGTTAGGTTTAGGATGTAGGTGCACAAACATCAGTAGAAACCTTTTTAAGTCAGACAAAGCGTGTGTGTGTGTGTGTGTGTGTGTGTGTGTGTGTGTGTGTGTGTGTGTGTGTGTGTGTGTGTGTGCGCGCGCGTCTGTCTGTCGGTCTGTCGGTCTCTTGTCCAAAAGTGCATGTACCTGCTAAGTGTCAGAGTAAGGGAGTCGGTTGCTGCTCTGATCTTGTTCTGCGCCTCCACGTGTGTCATCTCTTCAGCGTTGGACTCTCCGATGGACACAACCCAGTCCCCCACGCCCACTCCGGCCTGCGCAGCCTTTCCTCCGGGAGTCAGCTGCAACACAGACGGCCAAAATTAACATTAGCACAGAACAGCATTAGTCACCACAGTAACTAGGTTTAGGCAGGGTCTCCGGGCTGGCTGATGATACATTTCTGTTGGATGATAGGTGGGTGTGGTGGTGTGTGATTTCCACACATGCTGGTGCACAATTACGTGATTAAAACTCAGATGTTGTTTTGGAGACATTCAAAGACATTTCACTGGACGATTAGGGGAAAGCGTGAATTTAGGCTTTTAAAAGGCGGCTCCCATCAAAAGATTTAGTGCAATGGCCGAGATGTAAACAAAGTCATTCACGGTAGTTTGAAGTTAAATGATGCGATGTAGATACAGCTGCATAGTGTGACTTCTTTTAAGTTGCTGTGATGGGAGACAGATGACAATGAAATATTACCATTTAATTTACTATCCAAAGCAATCAGCAAACTTACAAAACCCATAAAAACTCTGGAGTTTCTAACACCACACACACACACACACACACACACACACACACACACACACACACACACACACACACACACACACACACACACACACACAAAGACACAGCATTTAGCCCAGAACTTTCTTTCACGCCTCAGGCAACATATTTGTAACCACTGTTGTCTGGAAACCTTCTGTGAGTGAGCTTCGAGGCATCTGGACGTCTGGTTCCCATCACGGAACTGTGAACGAGAAGTCTGATACTGCTAGTGTCTATATAACAGACCCTTTTTACACCAAACCAACCATCTTATATAACCATGTAGAAAAACAAGTGGAATTCCCTTTAGAAATAATATGGCAGATCTTTCATTTGCCAAAACCATGTTAATATGAACACTTCTGGTTGGCTTTTGGCAAAGGCCAGTCAACGGCAATAAGTAGATTCATAACCACAAGGTAATATTATGTCCATATTGCACAGCTCTAATTACTGTTAGTCACCTCTAAATCACTACCTGTACACTAGACTGGATAGAGATCAACCAAGTCATCCAGCGGAGCTTTCCAGTTAATACAGTGGCAAAATCATCCTCAGCACGAGTTCCACAATGACAGCTCTGAGAAATAGCACTACGACGTTTACAAAGAGGTTGATGAATGAAAGCATATGGCGCATTTCCCCACCACACACTTATCTTCTGTAACAATTCTTATAAATGTACACAACAGCACCAAAGAAAAACCTACTCGGGCGCATGACAACACTTGTCAGCTTAACCAGAAAACAACAGCCGGGAGTGTTAAATGAAGCCGGTGGGGTATTAGGGTACATTAGAACGCAGTTGGTTTAGTTCTGTGGCTGTTCAAATCTCAGTTAACACCTTTTTCCAGTTCAGCTCAAACGTGTAAAAAAGAAGCTAATGTATTTTTAGCCTAAGTCCTCGGAGGCTTACAGCACAAAGGAGAAGACGGATGAAGAATAAGTCGGTTTACTAGGCAGACAGAGAGGTACTGCACACCTATGATTGATGAGCTCCTCTATACAGGCGGTCTGAATGATTCCAGAGTTCACCGCCGTGTTTGCTTTTACAGAACGCTGTCCAAGACTGCTAGATAAGAAAGACTTCTCAATGAGCCGTGGCTCGTAAGCACACCTACGAGACGAACAAAGAAGCAAAAGACTTTCTCAACTGGAAATAATGACAGACGAAGAGAACTTTCTTTGTGGAGGACTGCTGATGAAACAATATAAATATTGAGGGGGCAGTCGTGGGCTGGAGGTTAGGGAACCAGCCTTGTAGCTGGAGGGTTGCTGGTTTGATTCCCTCAACTGACAGTAATGACTGAAGTCCCTTGAGCAAGGCACCCAACCCCCAAATGCGTGGGTAGGGCTACGGGCAAGTGTGCTCACTGCCCCCTAGCAGGTGTTCACCAGTGTGTGTGTGTGTGTATATGGGTGTTTCACTTCACGGATGGGTTAAATGCGAAAGACAAATTCCTCTGTGTGCAAACGAATCTGTGTGTGGAGGCACCATGGTCAGCGCCATGAAGGCCTGGTGTCACTCCACCTCCACCCCTACCACACCATCTGCAGGAACTGTGTGAGGATATTCAAGTTGCATGGGAGGGATTATCACAGGACATCATTAGGAACCTCTACAACTCCATGTCGAGACGTCTGGCATGTTGGGTTAGCAAACACGGTGGCCCGACGCCATACTGAGAGACTGTACTTCTGAATGTGTAGCTCAATAAATATTGTCCATATCAGTCTAAATGTATCATCATTTATGTTTCCTGGTAGCCTTTATCTTCCTTCCCAATAGCACTGCACTCCCACACTTCCTTCTGGGTGCAGCTATTTTTTGATGATGTGTGTATGTACTGTTGATGACTGTAAAACAGTGGTACATCTGGCAAGTGTTCTTTGGGGACCACTTTGGCTTACAACCCCTAGCATGTATCACTTCCACATGAATGGACTGAAACCAGCACGTTTTAGGTCATCACTTGCCAGCTTTCTCTAGAACAGGGACATTAATATCAGTTCACTCTGAATGGCTTTCTTTACATCCTAACCTTTTAATTACGCAGAAACTTTGGGGGAAAATAATCAAATTTTAACACCTCTACTTGTCAAGCATAATAGCAGCAACACTATCAGGAGAAACAGAAACTCCAGGGTGTTGGTGTTCACACACTGATACAGGAATTACAGGACTGACTGATGCGTGTTAACAAGAAAGAACATCCTGCCTGGCTATAGAAGTCTATGACAGATAATTTAGTGGCGTGTCATGTACAGGAAGCATATACTCTATACCCATAGATGGCTGCTAATGCTGACTCACAGTCTACACATACTCAAAATATCATCTGGCTGTGTTAACTCCTTCTATTACAAGTTGTCAGGTTTACATGGTCAAAAGCATGCAAATAGTTTAAACTTGTAGCATCAGACACATTTGATTACTCCGCTAGTTAGCGATAGGACAGTCTTCTAAATTGCATCATTCTAGCAACGTAAGCTCATTTGAGGGTTCATTTAGCTTTCATTTGCTGAACTCTCTAGTTAACCTACCCGGTTACTAGTTATTACTGCTCTAGACCTGCGGGTTTAGTCACGCGTAATCGATCTGGGTAGGTTGCATTGCTCTTTCACTACAAAATCTGAAATGGGCGATGTCAAAATATCAAAGCCACCGGAAGGCCAACTGTTTAAAACAGACCTTGACTTGCCACAGTTGATTTATTATCACGATCAAAAGAGAAGTACTCTAATCTGCAAGATTACGATGGTGATGGCCTAATTAGAAGGAGAACGAAAATGTAAATGTAATATCCTGAAAGCATCACTCGAAAGCTTGAGTATCTTGTTGGCCAGTATTTGTTAAGTTGAATAAGCACCCTACACTAGCCTATTACTATTCTATTTGGCATTAACTAGAATTAGCTTTTATTTTCTGTTTGGTCCAGTTTAATCTGAATCTGAACACTGGTGTGAATGACTATGCTATGGCATTTCAATCCCGGCTATCTAAGGTATGAATCAGCCAGTCAAATTTGCAAGTTACGTTAACAGACCTCTCTGGGCAAAACTAATCCAGCTCAAAGAGGGCTTTAAAAGGGAGCAATATGCAAGATTTGCGGGTTTAAAGTTATGCCAACATTAACCATAATATCAACAAAATGTGAGGAACTACAGTTTTGACGGTATGCATTATGATTCAGAGATATCTAATGAATTTAGCATGCTAATAAGCTAGCCCAGTCCCACCCAGTCGTCTTATCACCCAGTACCTGCAGAGGCAGTAGTCAGTCACTGTAGCGTCAGGTCTGCCTTCAGTCCTCACTTCTAGCCAGGTAATTGGGGGGGGATTAAAAAGGGTGGTGAGCAGTGACTGTGTGGAGTATAAACTCAACAGATCCTGCATGCCGTGCTCCTTTAAGAGAATTTACAAATATCTAAATTTTAAGCTTTTATTTTGTAAAATAGAAATGTTGCACCTACATAGTACGTCACTGGCAGTGTGAACGGCTATTTTTATTAAAATGAAGTTGACATGGAGTTTCAAACAAGTTTCAATTGAATTTCAAGAGGATTTAAAATTACATTGACTTTCAAGTTTAATGACCATTTCTCTATGTAGAGACAGCCTGTGGATAAGTCAGTATTAAGACTCTAAGGAGACTTTGAAGAGTTAAGCTACTAAGAAAGATGAGAAGCAAGACGCCCTCAGGAATACAAAGACTGGTGTCATTCTCCATAAGGTGAGTACAAAGTGCGCAGGCACTCACACCCCTCAGATACAGCCAAATAGATCAGCGTTTTGAATTTTCACCATGTTCCATTCAAACACAAAAGCCGTGTGCCAGGATACAGAGGAGCTGTATTGACACACTGCTGCTTCAATCAGCACCTGCTATACAGGAGGATGTGTTTAGACAAAAGAGACTCTCTCAGCTCACAGAGAGGGTTCAACACAGAACAATATGAAGAACTGAACATCCTCCACAGCTGCAATACAAACAGCATGAGTCAACACAACGGTACTTTAGTACAAATAGAAGGTACTTAGGGTCAGAAAAACACATCGGTTTGAAGGGGGGGATTAGATACAGAATAACCTCTTGTATAAGGAATGGGAAAGTTTACTGTAGAGCACCAAAACCCATCGCCGCCAGATAAACAGTAGCTACAGCTTTCATCTTTCAGAGAAAAAGAAGGGGGGGGGCAACAAAACTATGGATCAGAAACTCATGTTGCATGGGATGGATTATCACAGGACACCATTAGGACCCTCTACAGCTTCATGCCAAGACGTCTGGCATGTTGCGTTAGCCTGGCCTTAAGGATGGTCTCTGACTTTTGCGCAGCACTGCACATGGACCAAACGGCCCAAGAAGTTGACAAGTAGTATCCACTGGCACATCACAGCCACTTGGGTTTGCGCTGGAATGCTAGAATCCATCACCATATCACTTATAAGAGTATTAAATACAGCATACAGAAAAAAAAAACTGGGTTAGAAAAAACTTGAAATTAAAATTTGAACCAAACAATTATGTACTGCACTGTAACTGAATCATAAGTTCCCCCGACAAGTACTTCAGAATCCACTTTTCTACAGAAGTGTCAGCGCTACCCTAAAAAGCATTTTCAGTGGAATCCCATGGACATTGTGGCTGGACATTGAGTCTGAAGAAAGGGCCAATCTCCAGGAGAAACATGAGAACTACACAATAAGCTTAGTCACAGAAATTAAGCCTAGGGTTTGAAACTGACCCATAACACAATGCTACTCGTAACAGCACAACTGTTAGAAGAGCTCCAGCTCTGATGCCGGCTGAAGCACGGCCGAGTGCGATGCCTTTCATCTACTTTCACCTTAATGTAAAGCAGCGGCCTGCAACATCTGCAGTACACACAGTTCACAGACATGCAGTCATTTCCTGCCGAGTCCCACCCTCAACACCACACCCCCCTTAAACAAGCACTTACACCTTTGCACTCTCACTACACCCCTTATTCCCCAGTGTGCAGTGACATCATAATCAAAATTAATATCCACTTAACAAATCTTAGGGCCATAACACAAGAGGACTGTCTCACTCGGAGTTCATAGAAACACAAAATGGCAATTAATGTAATCCCTATGTAATTCAGGATTTAATTATTATACTTAAATAACATGAATATGTAATGTAAATCAAAATGGCAATAACAGTGGGGCTGGACCCAAATATTCAACAATTCATGAACCTGTTGGGGTAGGTATTAGGCTTGCTTGGCTTCGGTTTTCTTTTCGGCTAATGGTAGGATTATCAGTAAAGGTGAACTGCACAATGTCGTAACGTTTGGGCTTCTGAAGAGAACCAAGAAGTTGCGGTCCACAATGCAGCTTTATTTAAATTTGCTGAAAACGGCGTCAAGCATGGCGAGGAGAAGCCCAGCCTTTCCAGTGGTAACATCTAAGAACAAAGCCCCTCTGCTCTTCTCCATAAAACCCACCACTCCACCCGTATCCAGGGTTTTCAACATGAAAGTGCTTGTACGAACGAACCCTGAAACAGCCCAAAATTAACATTTCGTCTCTTTTAAAAAACATCTACCTACAACACAGTGTGGCAACACAGCAGCACGTTTCAAAGCAATGCCTAAGCCAGTGCACCATTATTCCCTACTCCACTGCTAAAGGAGGCTAGCGAGGCTGGAAGATAGAAAGCGAAGCCATGATGTACGTGCCACAGCAGTCTGTGAACATGGTGTTCAGAACAGCCCTAAACAACAGACAGAAGGGGTTAACCTGCTTGTCGGACCAAATGAACATATGGGGCTTCAGTTATGTACATGAGAGTGTAGACCGAACAGGAATGGGGGCAGCAAATGCTTGGTCAGTGATATACAGTCACCATAAAAGATTAAACGACTGGCCACTTTGTTGATTATTTTTTTGCTCATTTATTTAAACACTTTATTATATTAGCCCCAATTTAACATTACTGGATTTTGTCTACACAAGCCTTTCATGACACCTGTCAAACCCATAGAGACACTGCAATAAGACAATATTTATCGTTACTACCATACATTACGTTGCAATTCGCTTTTCTGGATATAAAGTGAATGTCAACATCAGTTCTTCAAGTACAGCACGGTTCATTTACAAAGAGACAATAATTAGATATGTCTGATTGGAATTAGTGTAGCATATGTAAAATCTTTAAATATTAGCCCAAATTTAACATTACTGGATGTTTGCTCCAATTGATCAAACCTTAGAAAAACCTCTCACAAGTGTTGTGATAATCTTTTAGCATACTGCCAACCCCTGACATACTTAGACTCTTGTAAAAGCTTATTCCAACAAGTGCAAGTCGTTCTAACCCTTTTAGGTGAAATGAAAAGCAGCCTTTATGAGCACTGATGCTTGGAATAAGCCTTTATAGAAGGTTTACGTTTACAATGTATGTGAGTTTTTATGAAAGGCAGAGAAATCAGAGCAGCCAGTAGAGAATCAACATGTGAAGAAGCAAAAGAAGAAACCTCTACCTTATATTACACTAATGTAGGACCAACAAGCCAAGACTTATTTTAGTTTCATGAATATGGCTTAAAATCTCAGTCACCCCTGTTAGATACAGCATTAAGCACAGTCTATTAATTACTTCTTTTACAGTGGCACCTTATGTCCGTATTTATCGCCATTTGATTATCTTAAATTTCTCCGATTTTAGATGTGTTTCTGTATGGCCTTATTTTCTCAGCAAGGTTTCAAAACGGGAGCCTTGCGGCATTAGTCAGAGTATCTGCTCATCGGTGACTGTATTTACAGTAAAACAGGGTGATTCAGAGTTTCTCTGGTGGTCTCCGGGTCTACACTGAGGGGGGAGCCAGTGATCCGTAGCCAGTAATGGCATTATAGGGCATAAAAATCTGTGGAAAAAAAAAAAAAGGGAATAACAAAACTATAGTTACACAAAACCTGCAACAACTGTGAACAAAGCAGCTTTGTCTATTGCCTCCCTCAATGTTTAACCCATCCACTCATGAGCACCTGGTATTATAAAATGGGTTGTGAAAATATTCTGCTTAAAATCTTGCACAGTTCTGCTTGAGCTTCCATTATCTTAACTTCAGGTTATCTACGTTCAGGGTCACACTTTGCTTCACACAGCAAAAGACCCAGAAAATACGACAATTATCCTGCATTTCTGAAAAAGGATTAAATAACAGGGTAATTTTTTTTTTTTTAAAAGAATCTAAATAATGAACAACTACAGAATTAGGTTAAGGATATATCTATGTATAAAGATATATTTAGTGCAATGACAGTATGTATTATTGTGATGAACTACACCACACAATACCATTTCTGTATTTCATGGATATCGTCAGTACGCTTCCCAACTTCATGTTTGATTGCTAACAGAGCAGAATCTGCCCCGTTTAACTGATGAAGTGCCACACAGAAAATGAAATGCTGTATGTAAAACAATATTATTGGGTTTAATTGTTGATTTTGACAGTTGATCTCAGTCTTTTGGCTCAAATCCATGTTAGTCACATTTTAGCCATTTAACTGTTAGCTTTAGTCTAGTTTAAACTTCGATTTAATTTCTAAAATTAGTAGTCTAGTGGTAGTCATGCTGTATTGCTACTTCAGTACAGATATACTGTATCCCAACATTATTTAAGAGGTTAAAGGAGTCTAAGAGGAAAATGGTTGGGTTTCACTAGAAAGGCTTTTTGGCAGAAGGCAAACCTCTCCCGTGTGCCATTACTGGTGCTAATCCTTAACTCGTACTTGCTCGGGTTAAAAGGTCATTTGCGCTTAACGTGGCAACAACTGTGAGCTAAGGCTAGAAACACAAATAACTTTGTTCTCTTTTCTAATTTTATAATTCCTCTTATTTTTAGGATGATTGTGGTGGCTGTCACTGGACTCAAATGGACGCTCTGACCTTTAAGCTGTTGCTCGGGTCAAAATTCCCAAGTTCTGTGTGTCAGGTTCATTTCTTCTCCCCTTTGGAGGACCTTTACTGCTTTCAGTGATAAATAGATGGGCCGTGAGGTGGAATAGGCTTAGAACCCCTGATTGAGAGTGATTTATACGACTGAACACTACACATGGGTCAGATTTACAACTGAAGGTTCGGCAGATTGGCTATATTTGGCAAAAGGAGAAAACCTGTATAAAGTTGTTGGAACTATCGCTGTAAGACTGAGACTGGAGGTGCTCAAGAGTTTTAAACTGAGGGAGTAAATGGAAGTGTAAAGGAGGACACTGCAGAGAGCGATCCGGAGACCTCAAGGGCTGTGCTGATGGACAGAGGCACCTGTTTCTCAGGCTCAGGTTCAGAGCAGCTGTTCCTAGGCTCGCTGCAGGATGGCAGGGATGTGCTGAGCTCAGGCCTTTCAGCCGAAGCCATAAAAACCCTCATCAGCATGGCTCATCCGCAGGCAAAAGAGCTCACGCACGTTCACATCAAAACCACCACACCGGCGCACGCTGCGGGAGATGAATGTGCCCTGCGAAGTTACAGGACCCAAGCTGAACATGTGCCATGGCACACAGTACGTAAAAGAAATGCCTTCTAGGACTTCAGGTGCTATTCCGCAATGTGGTAGGGTCATAGCACACTAGCTGGACAGATGGTTGTGTCAGGCTGACTGAGAAGGCTTCTAAATCACCATAGCAAATGTAAATCAGCTCCCTTCTGTAAATTCGGCACCAGCATGGCTTTGGAGTTTACCTCGCCCTCAGCAGGTTTAGAGACCACCCCTCAACTAGCAGTTCAAACGCTGGACATGGTTGTCGTTGCGTCAGCCAAAACGGAGCCATAAATATCTCAGAGGGAAGGGGCCGTGCTTTCTCGGAGGGAGCGGCCAGTGCCGGTCGGGGCAGCAAAGCAGCGTCCCTGCGAGAGTAACCAAACCCCCTGCAGATTCCCATATCAACAATTCAGACACAAATTGCGGCAAGGAGTTCTGTATTCTGATCCACGGGCCTAGACTTGCTGGCAATGAGATCAGCGACAAACAGCAAGTTTTACGAGCAGAAACGTTTTGCACTGAGCACCCGTCAAATTTATCTCTCTCGCAGTTCATTAAACGTCAAGAGTAATGCGCACCCAGGGACCTGGAGGAGCCATCACCAGAGAAAGCAAAAAAAGCAGGAAACGAAAGGCTGACTGCCGAAAGTAACAGAGCGAAAGACAGGCCGTGGATCACCCCACTGACAGAGGATGAAAAAGGCTAGAATAAATGCAGGCAGGAACAAACGCATCAAAAGGTTACATCATAACTGGTAAGCCTTGGTGAGCCTGATCTGTGATAATACAAACCGAGTGGACAATCCATCATACAGGAGCGGAAACTAATCTAAATCACCCGCCTGTTTCATGCAACACAGGGAAACGTCTAATAAATGACTTCTCGCCATGTGGGTGTACGTGTGGAAGAGAGGAAGGTTAAGGGAAATCCTTTGCTGTGAGGGATTTATAATGATATGGCTACAGCCTGATGTTTATGGTCATGACATGCTTTTTCTGAATACCCCATGAGCAACATCGCTTATAGAACAACTTCTTGAACAACTGCAGAACAGATTTAGTCTCTGTACAGAACCAGCGTATCAACCATATTTCTATGCTGCCACTGCGTTTCGACATTATGGCTGAAACATCCAGTTGAGAGTTTCTGGCCGAGCGACCTGATTACTCAAAGTCAAATTCACAAAGTAATCATAAAGCAGATGCGCCCTTTTTACTTCTGTTCATTTTGAAGTGGACACGGGAGCAAAGGCAGCAATGGCATGTTTAGCACTAATTGTTATCAAATTAAAGAACATAATAGCACAATGTAGTAAAAGTGATGGTTGTAGTAGATATTCAGCTTTCATTTGGCCATGGAACTCTACTTAAAGTCAAAATAAGAACAAACTTTACTGTCCAGTCCCGTGGTCTCTGGTTTAGCTTGGCCTGATTGTACTTCTCCCCTCCCCCAAGTTTACTTCTGCGCCTTGGTTCAACTTCACTTCGCCCTTTCCAACCTCAGTAAAACTACCAACACTTTGGTACATATAATGCATCATGAAAATCTGAGGTCACACTTCTGCTGCATCACCCACACTTACTTCACGTTCATGATTTCACCAGGAAAGTATTTCTTTGAGGTGTGAAAGACTCATACGCCCGGCCAGTGGTTTTACATGGATCTGGATGCAGAGACAAAAGGCTGTTGTATGTAGCCAGGAATAGAAAAGCAGTGCTAAAAATGCCAGGAATGCTGCAACACCATGGAGAAGCTATGGAACACAGGGGAGGACTAAAAAACAGAACATCCAGAACATCAGGAGGAGGAGGAGGAGGAGGAGAGGAGTCTGAAGAGAACATTTAGAGTAACATTATAGCCAACACATGCACATATACATATATGGTATTGAGATTACTTGACTGATGGGAATCAAAACCACAACCAACTTCTATGACTGAACTTTGGAGCTGTTTAAAAGCCAGATTTGAAAACCTTTGAAAAGCAGAGAATCTGTAAGAAAGTGAGCACTAAATACTGAAAAGTCTGAAATTATATTTAGTTGCTGAAGTCGCTCTGTAATTAACAGGAAATTACAGGTTTTCTGCTTTTCTGCCCTTTACAAGTCAAGACTACGTCGTTGGTTCTGAAGGTCAGCCAAGTTTTTCAAAGTCTGGTCAATTTGGTCTTGAAAAGTCCACAAAAAAAAAAAAAAAAGTTAGAGTTGGAGAGCCCAGCAATCTGTTATTCATAACCTAGCTGATCTAGAATCAACATTTTCTTTTTATGAGCAAGCCCAAGATAAAACAGTTACGGTCTGACTGTAGAACAGCTCTGCTACTATGTTTCTTAATGAATACAGATCCGGACAAATGAAGGTGCCTTGGCCAGCCAAGAGGCAGTACATCATAGCAGCTTGGGTGGGGAAAAAATAAAGTCAAACAGACTCATTAATCTTTCAACGTGGCAAACATTCATGAATTTCTCCAAACAAACAGTGATATTCCAATTCGTCATTTTGCTGATAAAACCTGCCGTGTGAGCTGCTTTTATTAGTCTGGGCTCTACTAATAAAAAAAACCTCCCTGTTTGTTCTCCAAACACCACATCGGACCACTTCTTCCCCACCTTCCACTTCTCTTTCTCTTCCCATCCCAGCAGAAACTCAGTGTGTCACCAGCCTTCCAACTGGAGGAATGAATAAGTAAATTGCGTCTCTGTCATCGCAGACTAATCGGCACAGCTCCAATCAGCACTACTCAGTCATCTGGCACACACCTGTAGAGCTGCGCCAGCCACACTGATGTCAGTTTAAACATGGAAAGCCTGTAAGACTCTGGTTGTGCGCTCACATTCCTGCGCTAATTCATTAGCGTGTCACTCAAGAGGAGAGGCGTGGTGCATTTGTTTGGCTTCAATGATGTAATCCATCAGCCCAGTGTCTGGTGAAAAGACAGCGTGTGCCCAGCTATTAAAGGCAGGGACACTGAATGTCTACCAAACCACAGACGTTCTACAAACCTCAATCCCAAAACATACAAGTTGGGACATTATGAGAATAGTTAAATAGTACAAAAATACCGCAGAAAGTTCTGTTTTACATTACTGCATGTCATTACAAAATAGCATAAAACACTAAATGTGTGATTTAATTTAATTCTAATGAAAAAAATTACACTATTATGAATTTGATATGTGCACCATGTCCCAAAAAAGGTTGAGACAGATGCATATACCACTGTGCAACATCATCTTTCCATGCAATCTAACAATGCTGTGAAGTCCTAAAACACCAGTTTAGTGATCCAGTTTTAGATTTTTTTGCCATCGTTATGTTATACAAGGCTTTGGTTGTCGCATTTGCGATTGACAATGCGCAAGATGGTCCTGGACTGCACCCGCACTCACTGATTATGCAGCCATGCATGCTTTTATCGTCCACATGCTGGAAAGAGCATGGACGTCCCTGAAAAAGACGTCACCTAGAAGGCAGCACATTGCTGCTGCCATTTTTGACATAAAGCCTTTTATACTGGCAGTAAATTCATGACGGATAGACCAATAAATTACCTCTTGGAAAAATAAAGTCTGGTTACTCTGACTTACTCTTTCACTCTACACACTTCTCTCTAGCGACTAATATTATATATATATGAAGAATGGACCAACAGAAACGGCCCAAAACTGCTTGGAAAGACGTCAGGTACCATTGACTTTCATTGAAATGAAATGAGGTTTTTGGCCTCTCCTGTAAAGTTGCCATTTTGGAGATACCTGTTTTTCTTTGGACAGCAACGATATATATATATATATATATATATAAAACTCTATCTATCTATCTATCTATCTATCTATCTCTCACACACACACACACACACACACCAGTGTTCAAGGTGCCATCACAGATGTCCCTCATACTTTTAGGCTTTTAAACCTTACACTGGAAACAATTTGGATGACAAACACCTGAAAGATTGACTCATCAGTCTACAACACATGTTTCCACTATGTGTCAGCCCATTTCAGATGAGCTCAAGCCTAGGGAATTCGATGGATGTTGACATATGGCTTCCACTACATATAGTACAATCGTTACAGTTTGCCCAAGTATTCCTAAAGCAAATTGGGGATCTCCATCACAAGAGCATGCCGATTATAAAAGCGGTACTCAAAGGAGGGATCAAAGGTCCCAAGCATTCAACTGCGTTTCTCAGCCTTTCCCTTTACGCACAGATATTTTTCCAGATCCCATTTTCCAGTTTCCAGATATTTTCTTTGTTTGAACATTTCACAACATATCCAGTCTTCAGTTGCCCATGTCCTAAATTTGTCCGATTTTGTTGTGTTGTAGGCATCAGTGTTAGAATGAGCGTACATTTATAACTGGCAATAGAGTTAATAAGACATGAATTAGCTTTTTCTTGTTCAATTTTGGCTCACAATGGATTTACTTATAAACTCTTTAATTGCAGTTTACATACAGTCTTTGGGGTTTAGCATCAGAAAGCAAGCCTTAGGAAAGAGGTCACAAAAAAAAAACCAAAAAACAAAAAAGCCTTCTAACAAACTTAATCTGGATTCGAGCTGGGGCAACCATTATCCTTTTATGCAAAGTGTATCTGAGTG
>CM067477.1:29362539-29377264 GCA_034552555.1 Semaprochilodus insignis
CACACACACACACACACACACACACACACACACACACACACACACACATATATATATATAAATATAAATAAAAAGTTACCCGACAGACTACAACTACCATAAACACTAGTACCATCATGAGCACTAGGACAGATATTTGACCGGAGATGTGTACACAACACATACACACAAACATAAAAAGGTCTTGCACACACATGCAGCCGTCATGCTTTCAAGGATGCGGAAAGTTGGCATGCTGAGGGTGCGGCAGCAACAGCAGATTAAAGGCAGGATAACTTCAACTACTGAAAATAATAATTAAAAAAAACAAATAAACATCTGAAACTAACAACCTAGTTTGTATTTTTATTCAGGAAAATATATAAAAAGGTATATGCAAAATATAGTCATATTGGCCACAATTTGTAGGTTTTATTCATGTATTTTAATAACCTGCAGCTGCCATGTACTGCTTACAGGAACAATGTACTTTCATTAAACAAGGCGAATCGCTTTCCTCGCCCACCGCTGGCCCTTTTGGGGTGCAGAGTTGAAGGTCACTTCTGAGCCACAAAGCTGCCTACATATCAATATGTCCCACTCGGAGTTGGTTTGAAAGTGCGGCTATAGGCTTGGCACAATTTACAGTTACTCTGCAACACATGAACAATCTGACTGGGTGTCACTCAATTTATTCGCATGAAGTTCTACTAGAAGGGAGAGACAGGAGAGAAATCAGGGTGCTTTAATGTGTCATTGTGGATATACTGAAAAACGCAAAGGCAAATTATTTAGCATGAAGTCTCAATTCACATCGCATATATACTGCTCAGGATTTCAGCACCCCCTAACTTCAAACACCGTTCCACTGTCCCTGTATCTTTTTTTGCATTTGCACAAGATTCATTTCTTGAACATGTGCAATACTGTTGCAATGTATATCACAAGAGCACTGGGCTTTATGTGACATAAGAATTTGCTTGGTCGACCAATAGCACAACTGCTTTGGCTGCACTGACCTCTAACATTGTGGTGGTTTGTATAGCAGCACTGAAGATCCAAAATGGAGAAAGTGCTAGGCTAATTTTAGTCACCCCTAAGCAAGATCCTTTGTATTTCTTCCTAGGTGCCTATAAATGTACAATGTACACACAACACAGAAGCGGCACGGCCCACAGTCAGCAGGGAGCTGGACTGATTAAGATATTTATCGTGTGTGTGTGTGTGTGTGTGTGTGTGTGTGTGTGTGTGTGTGTGTGTGTTTTATGGCTGGTGAGCTAGCCAGCTGGCTAACTGCACCAAACCAGAGGACCTTGGTCACACCTATTTTGCAAATGCTTTAATGGAAAGTGTCTACCACTAGTGGCACATTTGGAATAGGAAGGAGACGAATCAACCTGGAGGACACTTACCCTGGACACCGTCAGAGGCATGCTGAAGTCCTTCCCCCCCTGGAGCCGGAAACCCCAGGGTGCCGGCCCAGCGAGTGTCACGCAGTAAACGTTCATGGCCTGTGGAAGAGAGGAGAAAGGGATGATGGTCTTTTCATCACGCTGTAATAACAGCCTAAGAGGCACCGTTCCCACATGGGACTGAAAGCAAACAGAGCAGACCTTGTGGAGGTGAACCACGGCTGAATGAGCGCTGATGTCTTCAGCAGTCAGCTAGTTCTTCATACGCATTTCCGCCATAAGAGAGCAGAGGCGTAAAAGTAGCGTGTTTATGGTTTTTAAGTATGTGTATTATACGGCATTTTGTGTTTAATTTAATATTCCTAAGGAACAATCTCTACTTTCTACTCACTATATTTTAAAACATTCCCTGCAGTGTTTCCCCACATATTGGTTATACTGTGGCAGCCATCTTTAAAAAGTTAATGAGTTAATTTTTTTTTTTTTTTTTAAATCAGTTTTTTTTTAAAATCCAACCATAATGAACAAGGATCTGCTCAGAGAGAGAGTAAGAGAGGGCGAAGTAGACAGCAGGACAAGTGAGCCACACTTGCATAAAGCTAGCTAGCTAACTGCCTAGCCCATAAGAATCTCTACCTGCAGTTACAGCAGAGATCCATCTAGTATTTACTTACAAGCAGTGCCCGAAGTGCCCCTTGGTATTCGGGGGGTATCATGTTGGATCACTGACCCAGCACTGGCTGCCTACTTGCTCAACATGACAGCACTAATGGGAACTTCAGCAGAATCTAAATGTTTGGTTTAGCAATGGAAAAGTTCTTTTCAGTTTGGTAGCTCTTCCACACATTAACTGAGATCTTCCTCATCTCCACTGCTGTCTTCATATTTACAAATATGCTACAGCATACTGTTATGTTTTTCAGAGGTATCCCAAGCATTTGCTAGGTTACGATGGGCCAGCTTGGTGAGCCAATTTGCTACAGCGCCACCCTGAGGCAGACCGGTGCTGCATCTCTAGTAGGTCAAGCCGCCTCAACAATGACAGCATATCATCATATTTATATTTCATTGAGGGACCCGCCCCAGAATTTTGATTGTGAGACCTTCAGGGGGTCCAGGAGATGAATCAAGAAGTCTTGGACCCTCCCCTGGACCCCCTATATTTTGGACCGCGCTTACAAGAAGCCGTGCGAGGAGGGGCTCGTAGCTCAGACACCCTGATGTGTGCAAGTTTACAGGGAAGCACTGTTTTCAGCCATTAAACTAACATAAACTAGTGAAGGACTGTTGAAATACAGCCAGAGGAAACGGCTGCATCTTAGACATGTCCATTTTGGTCACTTCAGTGGCCGGTATTCGAACAGCACATGCTGTTTGAGTCTAGCTTGTATCTTTGTTTTCAACATGTGTTTAACCCCTATTGCCAGCGATTACGACGTGTTCTGCCAGCCATAAAACACTTCAATTCACTGCTATTGTCCTGTAGAGCATATAAAACAGACTCCAAGGCTGTAGTGCAGCCAACTGGAGCAAAAACACTCAGAAAAGGGTCTAAATCACCCTCCTTTACAGTTCTAACAAGCTGTCTGGTTAGAAGCGAGGCACGTAGAGCTTACATTTACATTTTCAGCATTTGGCAGACCCTCTTATCCAGACGGACTAACAGTTTGTAGCTGTAACAAGTAGCTGAAGTTAGTGTTAAGAGTCTTGCTCAAGCACTCTACATACAAGCTTGGCGTCTCATACCAAAAAGGAAGGAAGGGGACACAACAACAAGCATGAGAGTAAAGTTGCGAGATAAGTTGGTCAAGAATTCAGTCAACAGTAAGCAAACCATTGTTGGTGAAATAATGAATTATGGCACATTAATACACAGAATACTCAGGTGTATTTACAGTACTTTACACTACAGCCAGTCCATACTTCTGTACTTGAAGAGTGTGATTTCAGTAGAGTATTACACCAGAGTACAGACTAGACAAGTATCTGCGTCTTCACTGTAAGGAATCACCGTGTACTTCCACCACCTCTACACATTCCAACATCATCCCAACCGCCTCTTGCAGCAATTCAAAGGCATTTGTTCAATTACTTTTACAAGCCAATTTTCCAGACATGACTTAAGCCTAATCTTGAACTAAATTACACTGTCATTAGAGACACTTCAAAAGGAATTCCAAGGTCTAGTGACTCCATATCAGATCCCAGGAGCTCACAATACAGGAAGGTCTAACGTTTTCCCTCTGCTTTATACTGGCTGGCGGGTTGTGTATTTGTAGCTCAAGCTGGAGAAATCTGAGAGTGAGGTAGATGTCACCAATGAGTTAGCCGTTAGAAATCAACACCGCACTTTCCACTGAGGGCTGCACAACTAACCCAAGCGGTGGGCTGACCCTGCAACACTGTGTCCATTGAGATTTTGGGGAAATTGTTAAGCATGTCATTATGAACGCTGATCTAGAACCAGCATTGTCACAGTAATCATGTCGATCCTTCAACGGTGCCATTATTCTAAGGCACTTGATACCTAGGGCACCGGAGCCAAGACTTGACACTCACATGAACTGTACACCAAAACAGAATATCTCTATTGTCCACAGCATTCTAAAACTACAGGCCACAGAAAACTACACTACCAAGCTATATCACATGCAAGCCTGAGGATCTGTTCTTGCTCCTAACAGTTTCTGACTGCCAACACGTTCTGTGCAAACTAATCCGCTACTTGTGCCAGGCACCACCAGCCCGGATCACTGCATCATGTTCGAACCACATTCAAAGAGGAAAACACTTGCACTACAAAACTACATTCATTTAAATAGCCAAGCATAACCTGAACCCCTCCATACGTGACACTTTGGGGCCTCCGAAATGAATTATGAGCCCACCAACAGCCTTCTCTCAGTGTCCTCTGCTACTCAATCCGCTCCACCGTATACCTGGAAAAGGGCGGCGCACGCGTACCTTGTAGCGAGGGCCAGAGCAGTCACCCAAACCCCCCGAAAAGTGAGAGCGTCGGCAATGGGGAAGGAGTCGGACCCTCTGACTGCTGGCAAAAAAAAAAAAAAAAAAAAAAGAAATGCTGTGGGGGCCCCCCCCCCGCCCCTTGCTAGTGACAGGGCAAGGCTCTACGTCTCTCCCCACTCCACAGGCTATATAAGGAATGTAAAACTACACCAAACTATTTCAGCCCAACACCCACATGAGTCACGCACGGAGAGACGGAGGGAGTGAGAGAGCGAGAGAGGGAGAGAGCGAGAGAAAACACTGACTTCCCCACATTTTCTGGCTCCAGAAAGAACATTTAAAACCAATAAATAGCCACGGAGAGACGTCCAAGAGGAGGACGTGGAGAAGGGCGAGTGAACATTCCACTCGGTGTGAATAACGTACATTTCAGAGGACGTTACTAAACCACCGTCAGGGAGGGGATAAAACGAGACACCCCAAGAACTATTTCCAGCAGATAGCCAATGCTGTAGTATAGTGTAGTCGAACCCAAAGGCCCTGACCAGGACCAGACCGGCCACATTCACAGAGCCGCCATGATTAACTGACTAAAATCAATTAAATCAATCAATTATTTTTATTAATCATTAATTACTTTGTTGTTTGAATTATAAACACTTTATTAAGTTGTGTTTATCAGACTGAAGATCTTCCACAAGGAGGAGTTATGAGGTGTGGGGAAAGTAATCTAACTGCAATTCTTTTTGACTAATAATTTGACTGCAATTTAAAGGAGATAATGAAGCAACCTGTCAAATTCAAACTCCCAACAACCGGAGGCAACCTATCACCAGGCAAGCACAGTCCCTCCTCCTCCCTCTTCACTCCTTACCAGTTCAAATGAAAGTTCAGCATCACAATGGATCACTTTACTCGCCAAGAGTGTCTCCAGTGGTGGAAAGCAGCATCAATGTTAACTCTCGTGTTGTTTCTATTTATATCACTTCTTCTTTTGTTTACTGCTGAAAGTAGGCACCAGTGGCTGCTCGCCAAGAACTTCAGCCATCATTATGTATACTCTTTCGTTTATTGGCTACCTGCTCTTAAATTATGTAACCAGGACCTTCCACATGATGGACAAGAGGTTAGACTACGTCACCAGGACAGTCCTACCTCTTCGTCCTCTCGTGTTGGACTGATGACTTGACACTACAGTGATTCACTATCACCTCTTGAGGTACATAGTGGCATTACAAGACAGGATGTGCCAGGGCTAGCATGCTAACTTCAGTAGATATCCCTGCAACAGGATGCATAGACATACGGTCAAAAGGGTTATGTCTACATATTCCTTTGATCATTTTAGTTCATTCTGCATTTCTTAAAACTAATACATTTTGCTGCTTTAAATTGGGATTACTGTCTTTCTATTAAGGTTCTAGCCTGTTTTTGTGGCCAAAAATTCCAGAAAATCCCATTTTTCTGGCTTGAGTCTTGACCCCTACATGTAGCGTGCTAGATTACCAGCAAGTTGTGATGGTGAGATCACAACACATGAAGATTTGGTTGGATCTGAGTGGTCTAACATATCCAGAACAGTTCACAAGCTCTGTGATAATTGGTTTTAATTTCCCCATTAAAATTTAAGACACAAATTTGAAAATGCTGGTCTTGCAATTTTTATATTAAAACAATTTGCTATTAGTGCGCATCACTGAAGAAGAGGAAACCCACACCAGCAGAAATTCATAAATGCATGTATATTACTAATAGAACCGCTAATAACCGTCCTATACTAAATATGTCCTTTTACTTGTTTTTAAAGATCTCCGAGGTCTTCTGACCAGCTACTGTTGGCTGTTCCTCGGTCTCAACTGAAGCTGAAGAGTGATCGAGCCTTTTCAGTCGCAGAACCGATGTTATGTACCAGTCTTTCAGTTTTTAAGTCCAGACTTAAAACATATCTATTTTAATTTCACGTGCATGTTTTGAATTTTTCTTCGTTTTCTATGTTTTTTCTTACTTGTTTCATTTTACTTTGTACAGCACTTTGGTTGACACAGTCGTGTTAAATGTGCTATACAAATAAAGCTTACTTACTTAGCCATATCCCATTCCAATACAGAGACAGCCGTAAAGGAGTTTAGTACATGGTAATGGGAAGATTACAAAGATTTAGGTTTATTATGGGAGTGTTCTAGCATCAGTTTCATAACTTGTTAGCCTCACAGACAAACCTATAGGAGGCCACTCAACATTCCTGCATAATTCCAAGGCAGAGATGTAGGTCAGTCAGGAGTGGTTTCATGCGAGACGGCTCACTGTACAGAAAACGACTGATTTCTTTACAGTGGTGGCGAATGGAACAAGGAGTTCACAAAAAGGCTGATAAATAATTTCAGGCACAAGCCAATGTATTTATGTATCTATTAAATGTAATAATAATCTGTAAGGTTGCTTATTTAGGGATTAAACATTTCGGACAGCTGGTTCCCATTACCGTGAACAATTCTGACCTGGCAAAAAGAAAATTCTACAACACAGCATTTCACCCCAGACCACTTTGAATGACTTTGCTGAGTCATGACCAATTATCACCGATTATCTTAAGTCCATAATTGTGCCAAATGTTTTCTGGAAATCCCCAATAAATGTTATTCCATTTGTCACATACTGTTAAAATAAGTCAAAGCATTCCAATATGTATTCCTCTATTGCGCACACCCTAGTCGCAGTACCACGGCAGGGTCACTGTTGATAGTATCTATTGTTGCTGTTGTTAACAGGCACTGGTGTCCACTTCTACTGTACCTTTTAAAGCCAAGTCACTGCTCACCTTCCTAGATCCCAGGTATGAAGCAGAAATGGCAAACTAATCTTCCAAACTAATCAGCCAGGATCATTTAAAAATAAGGCAGAGTCAAAATATAGCACTGCCAAAAGAAAGAGACTTTAGCTGCAAATAAGCAGCCGAAACTCACTAAGCCATTAAAACTGTCCACTGGAAATTGGAGAATGGCAAGGTTCACATGGGTATGGCAAAGTATAGGTTGCAGCTACCCCAGTCAAACCTATTCCTAGTTCTCTTTCTTGCAACAACATACAAGTAGGCTGATAAACTATTCACTTGTATGTGCATAATAATAATAATAATAATAATAATAATAATAACAACAACAACAATAATAATAATAATATCATCATCATCATCATGTGCCACTACAGTTCTTGTTTTATCTGTTCCAACTTAAAAGACACAACAGAATGGAAAACTTTGTCCATATTGTTACAGTTGAATTACAAGAATTCAGTACATAGAACTGATACAGCATAATCCTCTAACACAGTTGTTCCTTCTTCAAATACAAATCCTATACTGTTACACAACAGTCTTGACCCATTAAATATTAATATTCACACCCCAAACCCCCAACGAAGACAGACTACATGGAGAAATCCACCGTTCCAGGCTGTGAAGGGAATATTTGCACTTTTTGTTCCCTTTCCAAGGAACCAAACCGCCAGCAGATTTGGTTGATGTTTGTTTATGTTGCGTTCCACCTTAAACGCTACGGCTTGAACAGGCACCAGAGTGCAACTGCAGCACCATTTGAGGCGTAGCAAAAAATTGGCAACCAATCTGGTGAACAGGAAGCCAACTTCAACTCCCACATCTTCACCACAATCCTGGACAACTTCAAATTAAAGTTGTTAGTTTGCTCTGCACATTTCACTCTGGATAGTTCCTCCCACCTTGGAGCAGCTTTGCTCAGCATTTGACCCTGAAGAAACTGAAGAGAGGCGCAGTTCCACCTCTATTAGCATCACAACCCCAACAGCAGCATGGAAGTAGCAACTACGCTGTGTGATTGTATCCGTGTTTGCCGGTTGAAGCAGATCATGTTACACTGAGAGTTCCAAAGTAAGGAACAACTTTAATCTACTGTGTGTTGATGTCCAGACGGCAAGTCTAGTATAGGTTATATGTTAGCTACTAGCATTAGCTCCAAGTTATTAACGTTAGCATAGCTAACTATGTAGTATGAAGACCGAGCTTATTTACCTGCCTGTGTCTGTTCTGACATGTTGCTTCTGTGTGACAGTGATGGGAAGTTGATTCTAAAAGAACCAAGCGTTCGACTCCAACACGTCTGGGAGTCAGAACTGATCCTTGGCCAATGACAAAGAGCCAAAAATTATGATATTTTTTTTTTATCATAATGGGCTTGAGGGACATTCTGATGGAGGCATATGTGAAACAGGAAAGAGCCCGAGTTCAAGCAGCATTGGCTTGCACTCAAAGCTAGCGCTGGTCACCAGCCACAGATTCTGCTCCCAAAAACAAACGGTACAACAAACAAAGACGTACACAGTGGAAAAGAGGATAAAGCTGGGATTTTTGCTCCTTATTTGCCACGTTCTTGCTTACATTTCGGTTCCACCTTAAATGGTACTGCAGTTACATCCTGGCACTGGCGTACCTTTAAAGAAACCGCTGCAGCACTTAAGGTGGACTCCAGAAAACTCAGAACTGTGCATCACTACTGGGCAAACCATCAAGGCGTCTTGCTGTAAACCAGCCAATCAGATTATTCATGAGCTCACCAAAAAAGGGAAAACAGCTTGTTTCATTCTAGGACCAGATCACAGGGTGTAAATGGGCTTATAAAACGGCATCTGAGCATTCCCAACCAAAGTCACACATCTTCTACGTTGAACATTGTTGAACCATTTACTGATCAGAAGCATTCTATGGTAGAGGGTCCTGCCCACTCACACTAGAATTAGTCCCGCCATCACGGCAACACTTGTCCTGCTCCTGCCTGCCAGCAAGCCCAAACGAGAGTAATCCAATATTTGATATGCTCCATTTACAATTAAACTAATTTCTCCTGGAATAATCAGGACTGAAAACAACTTGTGGCAGACCCCTCTTTATTCGGCTTAATTCTGGGTTGCTGGCCCCACAATTGTTAGGTGTTGTTAATTTTATTCTAATAGCTATTTTAGCTATTTCCCCCCAATATATCGGGACAATGTAGACCTCTATGGCAACTTTAAGTGTCAGAACAGCAGAATATCGCGATATCGCCTGTCGTGCAAATGTCTTGAAGTATCGCGATAACACTTTACCATTATCTCCCACTCACCCCCATGCCCATTTAGGGTTCAGCTCTGCCTGACACCCGGACAGCCAAACAGTTTAAATGACAAGTAGGAGTAATGAAGTGTAATGAGCACCTCAGAGTTCAGCAGCTGTCCGCTAGGAAAACCCGTCGCAAAGAAACTCTGTATGAATGAAAGTTTAAATGAATGGCGAAGCCTGAAACCTGTAATCATAAAAAGGCTCTGAAGTAGAAAAAACGTTAAGAAATGCTAAGCTAGCGTTCCTCAGAGCGTATAAACCATAAGGCTAGCTAGCCAAGCTAAGCAGGTAAAGAGACAAGCTCGAGAGCATAACGGCTTTTAACGGTCAAACGGTCTCGTTTAATCCGAATTCCTTAATTAGTTTTACCATCAGTTACGCCTCAGACTGTGTTCAATACAGACCTAATAACAACCCTGAGCAGAAAAGCTGTATAATTACCTCCTGAGTGCCTTTTGTATCTCCGGACATCGTGAAAAAGCCCTTTTTGTGTGGATTCTGTGAGGAAAGACTTGCGAACTGAACACTTGTGGAGTTGGCTTTAGTTACTCCTCTCAGCAACGACCGTCTCTCCCTCTTGGATTTCTTTTAGTAGGAGTCGGGCGCTACGTCATGCATCACGTGGGAAAAGTGACGCGGCGTCTTGGGTAGCCGTTAGTTTTTATCCTACCCGTATTCAGATATGCCCCGCCTACGCGTGCTGGGATTGGCTGGTAAGGCATACTCCTGCACTCTGATTGGTTAGAAGTTCGACCCGGTATGGGCGAACGGCGTGTGAGTATGAAATACCAGCCAATCAGAGCGCAGGGGACGGAGTTTGTAGGAATACGGGTGGAGAACACTAAGGTGTGTCGCGCACCTTGATACAACACCATTTTATAGAGCCATACAGGTGGCTGTGTTGTGGTGTGACAAAGTTTTAATGTGGAGGAAATAATGAAATAATCAGATTTGATGTATTATTAAATCATAAAGAGATGTGATTGTGTTTTCTGGGGTCAGCCTAAGTTTTTTTTAGCTGTACATATCTGTGATAAATTGTTTAACTATTGACTCTTACCTGGTAACACACCAATAGAATCAAGGGAAACTCCCCCCAAATTTGAAAAAAAAAAAATCTACATAATTAAATGGTCAGGATGTAAACAAAATCATTCAGAATCGGTTTGGTGGTGGTGATGGGAGCCGGATGTCTGAAGAGTGTAATGCCTCTGAAAGCTTCCTCACAAGGTTAGATATGTGCTGCCTAATGTCTGACACAGTGTTTTGTGATGAATTTTTGGCTTAAAAAGTGATTTAGTCCGTTTATTTGAATCTGTGCATGGCGGAGGGGTACATGGAGGGTATTGTAAGGCAAAATAGTCCTCAAATATATGACTGTTTCACCATCATCAAAATTACGTATAAACAGCTGCATGTGTAGGTTTGCTTGTGGCTTGGGATAGTAAACAAAATGCTTATATTTGTGTTGTGGACACTGTGACCCCTGGTTCCCATCACCACCACTGTATATATCTTCATAAAGAAATCAGAGTCTGTAGGTTTCCCTACAGGTAACCATTTCACATCAGACCACTCTGAATGATGCTGTACACACTTCAAAGAATTCAATTATTCTGTTGTTGTCAGTGGGCGGCACGGTGGTGCAGTGGATAGTGCTGTCGCCTTACAGCAAGAAGGTTCGATTCCCAGGCGGGGGCGTCTGAGGACCTTTCAGTGTGTAGTTTGCATGTTGTCCCGCGTCTGTGTGAGCTTTGGGTTTCCTCCCACAGTCCAAAGACATGCAGTCAGGTGAACTGGAGATGCTAAATTGCTTCCTAGGTGTGCATGTGTATCTCTGTCTGTCTGTCCTGCAATGGACTGGCGGTCTGTCTAGGGTGTTTCCTGCTTTCCTCCCCACTGGGATAGGCTCCAGCACCCCCCGCAACCCACAAGAAGGGATCAGCAGTTTAGAAAATGAGTAAGTGAGTGTTGTTGTTCATTCGCAGTGAAACTCACCTACTCAGGTTTCTTTACAGCAGTGGCTATGGGAGCCAGAGGTTTGCTAGGCCTACAACACAAATAGTATCATTTTATATAATCCCAAAACCATCGGAGACCCCACACGTCCCACCAAATCCTTCTGGTGCAACAGCGTTTTGTTGATCAGACAGCTTTTAGCAGCATTAATCTCTTCAGATGTCTGGTTCCCATCATCTGGAAAGCTCCACTCCAGAGAAACTGAAGTCAGATTTAATTACAGTAGTGGTGATGGGAACCAGACGTCCGAAGTGCTTAATCCCACTTAAAGCTCCCTCAAAGAAGCCTACTATATGAACCATTGCTGTCATGATATAAGTTGGGTGGTCGACTATTCTCAGCACAGGAGTGGCAGTTTTCGACGTTCGACGTGAAGTCATTATAAGTAGTGCTCTGTAGAGAAACTTAGCCATGATCTTTATAGTGGTGGTGGTGATGGGACCCAGGGGTCCACCTTGTCTAGAACACAAGTATAGCCCTTTTATTTACTATCCAAAACCACCAGTCAACCTACACGGGTCTCCTGGGAGTTTGGAATATGGAATGTTGATGACGGTAAAATACTGGTCTGCTTCCCATCGCCACCACTGTGAGCAATTCTGACTCAACTTTCTCCAGAACCTCACACAATCTCACACAAACCACTCTGAACGGCTGTCTTTACAAGATAAGCATAATTTTTTTTTTATTGCTGGAATTCTCCATTAAATATCATCACACATGTCACATAGGATGGGAACCAGACATCTGAAGAGCTGTATGCCTCTAAAAGCTCCCTCAGAGAAAGTTATTACACTGAGTGTTTAGATATATACCCTGCCCGATGTCTGAGATATCGTTTTATGATGTTATTGTGATATGGTTATGTAATAAAACGTGTTTTAACTCATTAACCATTCATGGTGGAGGGATACATGCAGGGGGCTGTAAGGCAAAAATAGTCCCTGAGGAATTTATGAGTGGTTTACCATCATTACCATCATTTACATATAAAAACTAAGAATGCATGTGTAGGCTCACTGGTGGGTTTGCATAGTAAATAAAGTGTCTGTATTTGTGCTGTAGACACGGAGAGCCCTGATTACTGTTACCACCACTGTAAATAAACGTCTGTAAGTTTCTCTACAGTGAACCATTCCAAATCAAACCACTCTGAATGAATCTGTTTAGATCTCATGGACAGTGAATTATTCATAAATTTGGGGTAAACGTGTGGAATTTTGTTTCAAAATATTGCATTTATTGTTTCCATTGCAAAATTCTCCGAACTACTTCAATCGTGATGTTTTCGTTGATGAATTTCGAAAATTCGGTGGTTTTGCCCTTGTGGAAATCCTACGAGCCTGTCATGTTCACCAGCGTCCAGCAGATGGAGACATAATACCACACATAGGCGTCCAGCGAGTTACATTTGCTCCTCAGTCTTTCTTCTACCCCGAGTTCTGACCCGAGGTCTCTTCAGCACATCCGATTGTTTAATTGTCGGGCAAAAAGTGCCAATCTAAACCCAGTCCGACCCTGTTTCAGAATCCGGTTTAGTTCAGGAGAGAACAGAAGAGTGTCAAGCTGGGTTTCCGAGAAAACATAATAGTATAACGTCACAGCTGGAGCTGACAGTTTCCAGTCGAGGTCTCCGGGAAAAAGCAGGTGTTCACTGTCTCTCTCTCTCTCTCTCTCTTTTTCTCTCTCTCTCTGTCTTCACTGAAGATGGCCGACGCCTTCGGGTTCTCCGACTTCACGAACGGCGCCGAGGCTGAGGAGGACCCCGCCGCAGCCTTCCTGGCGCAGCAGCAGAGCGAGATCGCCGTCATCGAGAACGAGGCGGACGGGCTCGGAGAGGCTGAAGGCAGGTCGACCTGACGGGGCGTTAGCTTAGCCAGTTAGCTTAGCCAGTTAGCTTACGGTCTGAAACTGAAAAGAGAAGGCGCAGCACTATCCCCAAAACAAGTCTGTGATAACATGAAACACGTTTATGTGAACCATGAACTAGTTTAACGAGACATACACACGAATATATCCCAGCATTCTGTGCGTTGGTTATTTCAGCTGAACTCGGTCTGTTAGCATCGCTAGCTAGTACAGCTAGCCTGTTCATGCGAAAGAGCATCCAGCTGTTTCAGAGTGAGCTGTGTTAGCTGACTAGCCTCCTAACTAAAGAAAACAAACCCAAACATGAGGTAAAAACTAGAAGGCTTAATAGTTATGTTGCTCATTATTCACAGTGAGAAAGTTATCAAACTTAGCCAACAGCTAATTACTGCAAAATAGGCAACCTGAAGGGGAACTCCACCGAATTTCCAAAATTTCTGAATAATAAGCCAGTCCTGGAGATACTGACTCCACCTGTATTCCGGGGTTCTGCATGTTATGTGGATGATGGTAAAATAGTCAGAAATATGAACAAATAATTTTTCCTTGTGGAATATGTAGCCTTAGAACAGGGGTTCTCAACCTGTGGGCCGTGAAGCATCCTCTAGTGGTTCGTGGTCCTGTACTCAGATGGAGGCAGTAGTTTGTAGTGGGCTGGCAATAGTGCTGTACCCGACTCAGAATTTTGTCAGTCGAATCGGATTCGCCCGTCCTGGCCGACGATTCGACTATTCGTTCATGTTTTTTCTCCATATACATTATCTAGTAATCAGTAAATCAATCGGCATACGGTTCAGATCTGATGTCCTCATTTAGAAAGTCAGCAGAGTCACAGGACCATATTACTGAACTAAAAGAGACGTGGCATATGATGAACGATCTGGAGCCTGATTTAATTACAGAATATAGCGTCCGGCAGCGAGCACGTATTTATGCTAAAAATTAGCGCTTCTAGCCTGTCTTTATAATTTCACTTTTAACAGCTTCTTCAGTAGGATGACCCTTCGTCTTTCATCTCTCATAAATAATGAACTCCTAAATAAAACCAAATTAGTCAATATTTAAATTATTTTTAGATGAAAAGGAGAACAGTAGACCTGAAACCGTTTAATTATTATATTACTCGTGCTGAAATAATTATTCCTCGTTTATCGGCAGGCATATTAAGTGACTGTACTTATCTTTAAATAAAAATAATCTCAGCTGTAAACGAATAAATAAACATATCTGTAATTTAGGTTCTAAAATAATGGAATTATAATAAAACAAACGTCTTCGGTCCGTTTTTCCTTCACTGCAAACAGCCATTATGTCTAAAACGAAAGTCAGCTCACTGGTTTGAAGCAGTGTT
>CM067477.1:29381715-29397118 GCA_034552555.1 Semaprochilodus insignis
GAACATAAATATATATTTATTATTCCCCTTTTAATAATTATTAAAATGTCTTTTTAAATTCTTAAAGTTCTTGGGCATTTTTGTAAGCTTTTGTCTGTTTTACAACAAATAAATAAATAAATAAATAAAACTCGTCACTGTTGTCAGTCGACTTGAAGGTTCTCAGTCGACTCAAGTATCATTAAGTATCTACATAAATGTATATTAATGTACACGTGTACAATAAAATCCTCACAGTAGCAGCAGGCTAATTAAACATCTTCAGTTAGACACTTAGTCACAGCCGGAGAGGTTTCTTGAGCCGCTCTCACAGCTACGTTGTTTGAATTTGAACATATCATATTATATTTTTAGCCAGTTTTTTTTTTTTTGGAGAACTTCACCATATTTCTAAAGCTGATTGTAGTTTTCTGGTGGGCCGCTACGCTTTGCAGTTATTATCAGGTGGACATTGGGGCGGACCTCTGCCTCAGAACACCTTGCATGTAGCCCTCCACCATGACTGGATTCAAATAACTGGATTAAAAATACTTAATAAGCCAAAACTTAATAACTGCACTGTTATAAAACAATCAGGCATCAAGGTGAGGCATGTGTTAGAGGTGAACGTTTGATTCCCATCACCACCACTGTGAGTCACTCTGAGCACAGCATTTCACGTCAAACACTCCGATTGGCTGTGTCTACATCTTAACCACTGAATTATGTAGACATTTGGAAAAATTGGTGGAGTTCCCCTTGAAACCTAGCTGACATTACTGTAACCATCTCCTAATGATCAAGCATTTTGTTTTTATATGTATCTTGTAATGATCAGTCCACTCTGAATTTACATTATTGATTATTCAAACTGAGAATCCAGCAGTTAAAGCTGTATTGGGAATGGAAGTTGTTCTGAGTTACTTCTATTGTGAGTCCTTAAAGTAAACCAGCTACAGTAGTCAATTCAGTTATTTCACTAGAGGCTACAGTCATATAGCCAGACAGGACCGACAGCATTCCTGCGACATCTGTAGTATTTCAGAGCGGTAATCCTTAAAAGTGTTGCTCAACAGGAAGCGAAACTGGATTTTATAGTCTGTCCTTTCGTCTCCTATTGAAACAGATGCGTTCGGAGGAGCGCCTGCCACAGCGGTAAACGGAGACATGTTTCAGGTATGTGTTATAATCCCAAGTGGTTTTTTTTTTTGAAGTATTTGATATCTGATATGGTAGTGAACCTGTTGGGGAACTGTTTTAGTTTGTGAATGTTCTAGTAGTCAGAATGCTCTGGGTATAAATCAGAAGGCACACGCCTCGTTCCTACTGTGTGTGGTTGCTCAAACTGGGCTCAAACCTACATGATGCATATCCACTTCTGTAGAAGCCACACCTAGGCTACATTCACACAGCAGGTGAAAAGTGGCCCAAGTCTGGTCTTATTTACATCATACACTACCAGTCAAAAGTTTGGACACACGAACTAAGTGGATGTTGTTGTTGATCTTAAAGACTCTACAGTCTTATACTTAACAGCTCCAACTGATGAGAGTCTGAAACAGTCCATACCCTGATATACCACATATACTCTTGATGTACCACAGTATGATATTTCTCCATATCTCCACCTCTAATATATATGTAGCGGTGTAAAAACTTTGATCTCTTTTTCTGCACAGTGTAAAAGCTCTAGTTCTCCTTTCAGTTTAGTGAATATTCATGATGGACAGACCAATAGAATTGCTCCAAACCAGCTTAGAAATAAACCTTGTTCTATCAGCCTCCACTGCAGGTTAAGAAAGCTGGTTCATCCTCCTATAAAGTTCCGTTCTGGAGGTGTTTAAGGTGGACTGTATAATTCCATCAGTGCTATTTTATAGTTGATGTCTTCATTTTAATTTTACAGTAAAGCATTAACATACACATAAGGAGAACCTTCTATGAGCACCCGTGTCTAAACTTTGGACTGGTACTGTATATGACACTTGTGTTACTGTTTGGCAGCGTGAACAGCTGACACTGAATCTGACATTCAAATACGTTTTCCTTGTGGAATATTTAGCCTTAGAACAGGGTTTCTCAACCTGTGGGCCGTGAAGCACCCTCTAGTGGTCCGTGGGCCAGGACTCAGGTGGAGGCAGTAGTTTATAGTGGGCCGGAAACGTCGTATATAACCCTATTAGTGTTATATTAAACATGGTAATGGTGAAACATGGAAATGAAACTCCATCTGAGCAGCGGGATGGGAATTCTTGCGTCAGTTCAGTTCGACGTTCTTCATAATTTTGCGCTGCCTAGACCTCATAAACATTTGGGCTGATATAACTGCACCAAGTCACCAAAAACCCAAATCACTTCTCATCCCCTCCGTGTTCAAAGGGATTTTGAAAGAAGTGACCGAATGTGCTGTGAACGAGGCTGCAGTGTAAAAGAAAAACAGTCTAAAAGCAAAGTCCATGGACCCGAACCAGAGAAGTGGCCACGGTCGAATAAGCCCAGCTATCGGGCGTAGGAACTTCATGCTCGCTCATGTGGTACCGGCAAATGGCAAAACACATTACAACACACGTATAGATATTGATCTCGTATAAAAGTGATTTGGGCCACGCCTACCTGCTGTGTGAACATAGCCTTAAAGATCTTAAAGAAGTTTTCTGATGACTGTGATGCCGTCAGGACTCCAACGGTGAAGCAGACAGCTATGCAGCCATCGCGCAGGTCGACCACCAGAGGCAGGAACCTGAAAGCCTGCGCAAGTGGCGTGAGGAACAGAAGACCCGGCTAGAGCAACTAGGTATGCCCTCCATGTTGATTTGAGTTTACTCTATAGTGCATCGTCAAGCTAAACAAGGGCACTGTAAAGTGCTTTTACTGCTGGTCTGCTGTGAATGCAGGCCTAGTTACACTGGTCTCCAGCGTTTATTTGGTTTTATTACACAATAGAAACTTTTCACTATAAAGAATTTAAATATTATTGTGTTAAGTGTAGGAAGTAAAGTAATCAGACGATAACAGGCGATAATAAATGTTCTTCTGCGTAGCAAATACACTGTGACTTGTCCTAAAACCCTTTGGTGTTCTAAACCCTACAGTTAGTGTCTTTGGCCTGGAAAGAAACAAATGCTGATGTTGAACTTTTGGAACCTTTACATCAATTTTAAAGTCTTCTGTTTCTTTTTAAACACTTCGAGGATTAAAGAAACGATGGAGGAGAAAGGAAACACGGCTCACCCAGATGGTAGCAGCAAGTGATTTATAATTTAAGCATTGTAACTGAAAGATAGATACGCTGCATACGCCCCATTTTACAAAATAGTAATAACGATAATGGTAATAATAATAGTAGTAATATATAATAAACAGGCTATTAAACACAGTTATTAATGGTCAGTATTTTGGAATAAAGTGCTCACCATCATTCCTAGCCTTTCAGCTGTGGTCCACCACACATGTTCTTTAACTTGTACACTTTTAAAGTCATTGTACGTGTCGGATATGTTTTTGTGCCTTGCCACCAACAAGCTTGAGCCGCTCTGCCTCCAAGATACTGCACATCTGATTAGACCGAAATCATAACAATGGATCTTTGATTGTTCACCCTGGTTTTCAGTGCTTCTGTACATCGCAGTAAATTCAGCTCCACTTTTTTGTACAGTGTCACACAGTGTAAATATCCGTTTACACGAGAGCCGTGTCAGGATACGTACTCTCAGAATGGGTTCATGAGAGAGTTGGAATCACCGCGTTATAAACTTTGCCTGATGTTTATTACCATTTATAACATTATTCTAGTTTCATTTGTCTTCTATCATGAGCTTTAATAAAATTGCTACAACACTTTAACCAGTTGATTAAGATGCTTCAGATCTACAGCTCTGGAAATAACTAAGAGACCACTCCAGTTTCTTCTTAAATCAGCATCTCCACATGTACAACAGGTTCTTAGTGAGGAACAGAAGGTTGGGTTCTAGCTTTACTGGCAGATACAGTGAGCGTCTGGTTCATAAGAACAAGGTCAAGCAGCAAACACACAGGACAACACAGCTACAGACTGGCAGAGGGCCAAAACCACTCTCTACTGACCGTGATGAGCGCCACCTCATTCCAATGTCCCTTAACCACCGTAAGATGACCTCAAGTGACCTACAGAGAGACTGGCGAGCGGTGGCTGGGGTGAAATGCACAGCGAGCATGGTTCTAAAAACAGGCTTCTGGAGGGTCATTAGTGATTTTCTAAATAAACAGATCTAAATACAATATTTGATCTGGAATTTGGGAGACGTGTTTCCAGTAGGGTATAGAATAAAACAGAACTGCTCATTTTGGTCAAACACAAACCCAGAAACTGTACAACTAGAGAAACTGATCATTTTGAGGTGGTCTCTTCAATTTTTCCAGAGCTGTATAGCAAAATCATATTACATTTAATTTGTAACTCACTTGAAAAGAGCGTGGCCTGCTAACGTGGAGCAGGAATGGCTCGTATTCCTGAGGATCATAACTGTCTAAAGACACAAATCCCTGCAAAACATACCATCTGATGTTAATATACGAGAGACAGGGCTTCACATCACTACTGTTACTGTCCTACAGTCGCATAATGGCTTTGTACTGCAGTGTTTTGATGGATCCGAGTCATACATTTAGAACAAAACCACGACCATCCTGATAAGCACCCCACATACATTCTTACACAAACCCATTTCCAAAACAGTGACGATCAGCTCCTTTACCAGCATTCTGTAAGCGTTTGGGAACTGAGGAGACCGTTGTCAGGATGTCAGCTGCTTTGTCCTATTTTTTTCTTTCATAATGCTCCTTATGTTTTCAGTGGGTGACTGGACTGGACTGCAGGCAGGTCGGTTTAGCACCCGGACTCGTTTACTATGGTGCCATGCTGCTGTAATACGNTCTAAATAAACAGATCTAAATACAATATCTGATCTGGAATTTGGGAGACGTGTGTCCAGTAGTGTATAGAATAAAACAGAACTGCTCATTTTGGACAAGCACAAACCCAGAAACTGTACAACTAGAGAAACTGATCACTTTGAGGTGGTCTCTTCAATTTTTCCAGAGCTGGATAGCATAATCGGTCAGCCAGACTTTGAGTTGTTGTGTTTTCATTCTGCAGATTCGGCTTCTAAAGCAGCAGAAGCGGAATGGAAGGAGAAGGCAAAGAAGGAGCTGGAGGACTGGCACTTGCACCAGCAGGAGCAAATGGAAAAGAATAAAGTCAACAACAGGTATTTCTCCCCATCCGTTCCATACATCGGTCAAACTCGCTGACTTCAGTAGAGTCATTCATATATCAGAAACACGCCCTAGAAATGGAAATTTGACACTATTTAAATTCAGCATTTCTGTGTTTTCCACATGGGCACAGTAAGTTCCTCTGTATGTGCATCTAACCCGTGTGTTTGATCAAGCTGAGTATTGTAGACCCTCATAGGGGTGGAATTCTCAAAGCACGATCTTGTATATCTCAAATCTTGCACTGTATAGGCTTTTTACGTCACATGTATGAAAAGTATGCAAAAAATGAAACTATCTCTCTTCAGCTCTGTAGTTAAGCCATTCTTGTTTTTCCTCTCGAGGACTACCAGCTTGCTTTCATACTTTTCAAACGGACTCTGTCCAAGTCTGGCACGGTGTCAGATTCTGACTGTCAGTGTGTCTTTACTGTTGCACACAGAGAAGACTGTCTGTGAGACTTTGTCTGTACAAGATCACTGGCATTTTCATGCTAGCGGACACGTCTTAAGTACTTCTGACCAAATTGTGACCCATTGTCCTTCATTTCTGAATAATTTAATGACTAAGAGGTGAATAAAGTCACTCAGAGTGGTTGGATATGGAAGAGTCTGTTCTAGAGAAACCTACAGAGCCAGAACTGACATCTGAAGAGTTTAAAAGCTACATCACAGAGAGTTATTACATGACATGGTTACAAAATCGTCGCTTGATGTCTAAAGCTGGACGTACACGACACCACTTTTAGAATATTAACTGATTCCTAAACGGAGAGCATCACGATCCTAATATCAGTCTGTCACTTTCTTGTCTTTTCTTGTCTTTTTGTGGTGAGGGCGCTCTCACTAGGCAGTGAGGCGAGTACAGAGCAGGCCACATGATGAGTTTCGGCTATGAATAAGAGCCCAAACTCAGGTCTGCTCAGGTATCATGCGATGCAAACAAAGATAAAATTATTGGGTTGGAAATGTGAGGCCTTATGAGTGTCGTAAACACAAACTGGGGAAACATTTCCCTACAAACTCACTAGATATTATAAAGAGAGTGACTTGACTTGATCCATAAATTCCGAACACATATTTCACACACAGCTCCTGTGTCTCCACACCCCACTCTTCTAGCTCTCTGATTGGATGTTGTTTGAATCACTCGACTCTGACCTTTTTACTACAGGACTCGTGAATCAAACATGTTTGATAATATCAGAGGGCATTCAGTCACGTCAGAGCTCAATCAGAGGGCTAAAGAGGGACTCGAATGTCATCTCACACTAGCCGATCACCCACATCAATTGGATGTGATCATACAAATGTGTTACACCTCTTAGCCAGAAATATAGTTTCAACAACAGTTAGGTTTTAATGCAAGATGGTGTAATTTTGGCCAAAACAGCATGGAATATTTTTAAAAACCAGTTTCAGTATTTCTGAATAATTCAGTCCTTAAGATTTCATGCTAGCAGAGCATCCACATAAACTCCTGACCTAAAAAATTGCTTCAGATTGCAAAATAATTTGTTACAAGGACTATTATTTTATAATAGTTCTGTTATAAGGTTTCAGCCTAAAGCTTTTTTAATTCAGTTCTTGGTGGAAGGATACGTGCAGGGCGTTGTAAGACAAAATAATCCCCAACTGTTTTAGCAGAATACCCATGTAGGTGCACTGACCGATTTGCATAGTAGCCATGTTGCATTATACATCACGGCCTCTGGTTAAATGTCTTTGCTGTTCTGAACAATTTTGGCTGAGTATGTTTTCCCACAATGCATCTTTTCACATCACAACACTTTTGTTGACTTTTCATATCATCTTAAAATAAATATGCAGAGATTAGTACTAATGACTGTGCTGCTAAATCAGTTTGTAACTCTGAGCTGTCATGGAAAACAATCCAATTAGGAAAACAATCCAATCTAGGACTGGCCCAACTAATTCCAATATGACTGATTGAACTGACTTGGGCCTGCGTGTCGCCCCTTACTGCTGCTATCCATGATACAAACAGATTGAACTAGTGAAATAAAATAACTTAAAAAAGTACGACGATTAATTTTAAATGAATATAAACTAAAACTGTGATGGTGATTAGTAAATTGATGGTCCTGATTTGTTACAGCCTTAAGCCGGGAGGATAGTAACAACAGCGATGACGAATTGAGCCAAAATAAAGTCATTTTTGGCCAAAATGGCCAAAAATTGGTTTCGGGATTTATGAATAATTTAGTCCTTTAGATGTAAACAGAGTTTGTAGATACACTTACCATTGTAGATACAGTCTTCACCAACCGACTTTCTTTACAGTGGTAGAGATAGTAACTGAGCTTCACCATGTCTCTTGCACCAATACAGCCATTTAGTTACTACCCAAACTCGCCCGTGAACCTACATGTCTTCTGAGTTTAGGTTTATAAGGTTGATTATGGTAAAGACAGATAAAGGTGTTCTCTGGGCTGTGTCTCACCTCACAAGGCCCTGCATGTATCCCTCCTCTGTGAATGGATTAGAAAATGTTTTATGCCAAAATAATATCACAAAACTAATATAAACAGTGTGTCATATATCAGGAGTCATGTAGTCATATGTAGTAGTAGGTAGATAGATAGATAGATACTTTATTGATCCCGAAGGAAATTTAGCTTTCTTTAAAGGTATTATACGTAATACTGACAGTACGCGGTTAAAATAGGTACTGCAGTTCCAATTCAAAACATCGGACAGAGTCATCTGCCCTCGTCTGTCCGCTTTTCCGGACGGTATTCCGAGAAAATTAGCCAACTCCGCATCCGTCTTAAAGCTCTTCTGAACTCTAAGCTGCCTCCATCTTTCAAAAGCAGGGGCAGTATTCACTCCTGTTTCACTCCGCTCTGGTCATGGGGCTTTTTAGAATTAGCAGGTTGAGTGTTATCTCTGTCGGTCCAGTTCGTTTGCTGGCTTCAATGGCTGCCTGCAAATGTGTGTCTTGCCTGGCAACCCGGGGGGAAATGGGCAGGACCACAGACCGAAACACAAACAGACTTCCCGGTCCGATTAGGAAACATCAGAGGAGAAGAAACTGGCTGTAGCGCTGTTATCGGGGAAGCTAGTAGGTCATCTTCAACAAGCTATTTTAAGCTCTGATGATATAAACTGGGCTTTTTATGATTTAGTAAAGTAAATGTGTTACATAATTACATGGAACTCTTCAGACATCTGGTCCCCGTTACCACCACTGTGAACAGTTCTGGCAAGTTTCTCGAGAGCACATTTCACAGCAAACCTCTCTAAAAGACTGTGTATCTCAGCTGTCTAATTAAACAGAGTTTATCAGTCTGTGGAGTTCTACTACAATACACTGTTGCTGCCTACTGGATATCTGCTGAGCTGTGGTACCAAACAAGGTTATATATAAACCATAAGAATCATCATCATCATTATTATTATTATTATTATTATTATTATTATTATTATGGGTGATTTTGAGTGTTCAGGTACTTGCTCGGAAATATGAAGCCGTTTGGGTCAATTCTAGAACGATCACTTACAAATCCTTATCACTTCCTAACTGACATTTCTCACAACCTCACCATCACAGTCTTCTTGGTGTCACAATAATGTTGCTGATGTTTTCTGACGGCTCTTTAACGTCTTGTTCGTGTGATTAACAGCTCTCTCCCCCTCCCCCAATTTCTCTCTCCCTCTCTCTCTCTCTCTCTCTTCCTTTCCTGTCTTCTTTCCCTCTTCTGCCTCCTCGCATACTAGGATCGCTGATAAGGCTTTCTACAAACAGCCCAACTCTGATGTGATAGGCTTTGTGTATGTTCACAGTCACGTTATCCTCTTTCTAAGGACTAGCTAGCGAAAGGACGTCACTCGCGATTGCTTTCAGCGTCGACTTGGAATGCACGAGTAGTAAAAAAAGCTGATAGTGACGGTCAGATCACTTACTGAGTGTGATGCCTTCCAGCTGATTCCTCCTTTGTAGCCTTAGTGGTTCTAGTTGTTCTTAAGATGTTGTGTGCTGAACGTGCATGTGTACATCTGCAGGGTGATATCCGTTGAGAAGAGTTGTAAACACTTTATCCATCATTTCTGTCACCGGTATTCATTTTTCATACTCTCCCTGTAATGCGAGAGTTATTTGTGGTCACATGCCTGGAATGGAACAGACCTATCCATGCTCCGCCCACAAATGTGTCCTTTCGCAGTAGCTGTTGCTAGGTTGGACATGCTTTAAGGAAGGCTGGCAAAAATCCAATTCAAACTAAAGGAAGACGCTGAGCGCAGAGCTGAGTTGGTGTTCGAGGATGTACGGTCATATGCAAAAGTTTGGTGTTTTGTTGATTTTCATAGTGAAAGTAAATTTGCATGCGCTGCGGAGATCAACCAGCGTATATTTTAATGCACAGTTGCTTTTATTTACTTTTACTTTTATTGGGTTTCAGATACAGCTCTGGAACAATTGAAGAGACCACCTGAAAATGATCAGTTTGTACAGTTCTACAGTTTCTGGGTTTGTGTTTGTCCAAAATGAGCAGTTCTGTTTTATTCTATACCCTACTGGAAACACGTCTCCCAAATTCCAGATCAAATATTGTATTTAGATCTGTTTATTTAGAAAATCACTAATGACCCTCCAGAAGCCTGTTTTTTGAACCATGCCCGCTGTGCATTTCACCCCAGCCACCGCTCGCCAGTCTTCCTGTAGGTCACTTGAGGTCATCTTACGGTGGTTAAGGGACATTGGAATGAGGTGGCGCTCATCACGGTCAGTAGAGAGTGGTTTTGGCCCTCTGCCAGTCTGTAGCTGTGTTGTCCTGTGTGTTTGCTGCTTGACCTTGTTCTTATGAACCAGACGCTCACTGTATCTGCCAGTAAAGCTAGAACCCAACCTTCTGTTCCTCACTAAGAACCTGCTGTACATGTGGAGATGCTGATTTAAGAAGAAACCGGAGTGGTCTCTTATTTATTTCCAGAGCTGTATTAATAAACAAAAATCAAACGCGGGTTGTGTGGCACATTTACATCCACTAAAATTCATAGAAAAGTTGTATATTTAAATGACGGTGTGTTTACTTACTTTCACTTAGACAAGCAGGAAATATTCAAACGTCAGCGTATGACTGTACATGTAGGTTAGATATTTCTTTCAGTTGACCGTTACAGTCATGCAAAAGTTTGGGGACCCCTGGTTTAAGTTTGTGTTACTGTGAATAGCTAGATGAGTAGAAGGTCTGATCTGAAGTGAGAACTGATCTTTAAAAGGATGTGAAGTAAAAGATGAAACATTCGTGCCAACGTTTTAATCAAAACTAGTGTGTTATTTTGTTCAGTACAAATTTAGAGTGAAAAAAGAGATTTGAGCTCTCCGAAAACGTATACCAAGGTCTCAGACCTCCATTAGCTTGTTAGGGTTAAGGCTTGTTCATGATCAGGCTTTTGAGCTTGGAGTAAAAATTTGCAGTTTCGGATGTGCATCCGTGATTCATCATTTATTCAGACTAATTACTGTAAATTCTGCAGTTTTATAGGAAAGTAACGATACACCACTACATCGGTCGCTGTCCAATGAAAAACCTATTTCCATTTTTGTTGATTTTGACTTTTATGCATCATTTGAACACAACAGCTGCTGTTCACGCTGTGTGCAAATTTCATGATGAACGGACCAACAAAAATGGCCCAAACCTGCTTGGAAAAAAGTCTGGTTCCATTGACTTACATTAGAATTGTATTAGGTTTTTGTCCTCTCCTGTAAAGTTACTATTTTGGAGATAACTTGTTTTTCTTTGGACAGCGACGATATGTTGGTTTTCATTCTCAGTTTGTTTGTTAGAGTGTTTAACATTACAGAAGTGTAATATTTTGAACAGACATTGTACTGTATAGTGTCCCAGTCTAACCATAAGCCAGGGTGGTCCCCAGGCTAGCACACTAGCAACAACCCAACACACTAGTCATGCTGCGATACAACAGGATACACTGTATTGTTACACCCCTACAGTTTTCAGTTGTGCTGTAAGCTTGTCCAACCTCCCAACAGTGTCCATCACAGAAAGCTTTTCTAAGTGTAACATCAGTGGGTCACTTGCATTTCCATTCCATTTCAAGACTTCCATTAGCATGGCATGTATCCGTTGTTAGCTTGTCCTGCTCTCTGTCCTAACATTCCTGTGCGTGTGCCCCCGCAGAGCGTCCCAAGATGCCTTTCTGAAGGAGTGCGATGACGACAGTCCCGGCTCCGAGTGGGAGAAGGTGGCCCGGCTGTGCGACTTCAACCCCAAGACCAGCCGCCAGACTAAAGACGTGTCCCGAATGCGGTCCGTCCTCATTTCCCTCAAACAGACGCCTCTGGTCCGCTAAGACCTCGTCCCTCTGCTGCATCTCGCCTTCTTCTCCCTCTCCCTCTCGCACTTTACTTTAGAACGATTAACTTCACTAACTACTTGGATTTTATTTCTAACAGTGTCACTCACGACGTATGGTATGGGCCTGGTACACTCCATCCCTTTCTACTGTATCAAAAAGCCTTTTCCCAAGTTTTTCCAGGTTTGCCTGTTTTTATAATAGAAGGAACGATTGTGCCTCCAGTGTAGGGAAGTAGAGGATTGTTGAAATGAAAAAGTAGCTGAACCCGCAGCAGGTGCAGTGGTTTGTCCTTCCAGGGTGGTGTGACGTTTGATGATTGTCGTCTTGGTATGACGGACCCTCCAGCCACTGTATAGCATTACGTCTCTGCTTTGGTCATAGCACTCTCCAGCAGGGAGAACTTCAAAAACCTGGATTTAAGCCAAGAATCAAGTCTGTCCAAAGGAAAAGGAGTAGGGATTCACCGAAATGTTTTGGCCGAAGCTGAAAACCGGACAAAATGAAACATTTGACCGAAGGCCGAGGGCCAAATACCGGACACAGTTTTTCACAGTGTTTTAACCATTTCGTAAATTAAATAGGCTAAATCCCAAATAGCAAGTGGGTCCATATGGGCCAAATCTGGCAAAGATATGGCACTGATGGCCCACTGTCAGCACTGGCAATCTGCCTGTGAGCCAAAGTTGGGCTATATGTTTACAACATGCATTTGGCCCATCTGTCCCAAAACAGATCTGGTCCATTCTGGCACAGATACGGCAGAGTTGCCTACTGTTGGCTGAAGTGTGGCCCGAATGTGGTGCCTATGTGGCCCACATCTTCCTACCAGGATCCACCCGAGTGCCGTCCAGCCCTGGATCTACGTAAGAGTTTACATTCGGTCTGTTATTCGGTCTTTTCACCCATTCCATGCCATTTTCGGCCGAATAATTTCGCTTGCCGAACACTTGGTGCATCGCTAGAAAAGAGATAAGGGGTATTTGGACAGTCCTGACTTTTGGCCCGAAATTCTGGTTTTGCAAAATAGCACCCAACCCCTCCCTCAAGCCACACTCGTCTACCTGATCCCTTTAGAATGTTACAGGTTAACCAGACCCTTGAGCTGCTTTCGCCTCTCAAGTCATTTTGTTACAAAGGCACAGATTTAGAAGCGGACTCCTTTCGTAAAGCCCGACTTGGTTCTAATAAGAAAAACCCTGTTCTGTTGTTTGTTGATCAGCATCCTGGGGCCTTTCTCACAAAGCGTTTAACTTAGACAGGGTTCCTGACCGTCAGCAACCGCGGTTAACGGCGTTGTCTCTTAACCCAGGTTTGGATACTTGCACTGTAATTAATCCTCATGCACATAGGCATGAAAGTCACGTGAAACAGGAATCCGGTGGCTTATTTTTGAAGATGGAGAAAGACATGAAGCATTGTAACGGTATGAAGCGGTAGGACTATTGATAGTTTTATATTTCTGGAATCTTCAGAAATTTTTCATCTGCTGAAATGGTTTTTCACATGACTGAAGAGCCAAAAAGGTCAGAAGGCCGTCCCTGATTGCTCAGAATCTCAGCCCCACTTGCTCGTAGAGCTTTTAAGCTGCTCTGGCGCAGGTTAGCTGTACAGCACGATAATGTAGCCCGGTAAGAAGTGATCCACTGTCATGAAGATACAGGCTTAGATTGAACTAAGCCTAAAGTTAGCTGGCTAAGGAAGAACTCCTGCTTTGTGGTACAGTCCCCTGTGGCTGTCTTCATTGGTGATGTATTGATACTGTGTTTTTCCAGAGAGTTTACATTCGCCTTAGGTCACATAGTATCAGGTAGGGCTGAAAGATGAATCTGTGTACCCCAGCTCGAAGGGAGCTGCGATTTTCAAATCACGAGAGCTGCGATTTTTAGAACGATCCACTACCTTGTCTTAACAAATTGTAAGTGTGAAATTTAAACCTAAAAACAAAACACAGAGCTTGGGAAGAACCTGTAGAGGAGGTAGAACAATCAAAAGCAGCCCACGTGCTGTGTAACCATGAGTAACTGGCAGTCTGGCATGTCAACTAGCTACGTTAAAGCCTCGAGCCAGAAAATGTGGATGCACTAGTGTTCTTAGCCCAAACCGTCCTGGATCTTGGAATTTAGGTAAAATATCACAATTAAAATCGCAATGTTGGTCAGAAACCCGTTTCCCCCAAATCCTCCAGCCCTAGCATCTTGTGGTATCGGTTATGAGGTCAAGTAGGATTAAATGAGTGTGGTATCCGGCTGATACCTAAAACCAGTTTCAGTGTCCCTGCTATCAGTACATTCATTTAGCTTTATTGTATATACAGAGGGCTTTCCGTTCCAGAATGACAGCACCGCTTTCTCTTTTCCTAGCTCATTTATCTCACAAATATTTAACAGTGCAAGTTAACAGACCTTTAATTCCAAACCTTCCTTATTTCCTTATTTATTGGTGGTCTTGTTTATGCCTTTAACCTACTGTATATTGGTTATATTCCTATGATTGAGCTGTAGCAGGTTTGGCTTGGCTTAATTAGTAATTTAGTCTCGTTGTGTTTGAGTCATTAGTTTGGCACGTGTTTAAAGTGTTACTGATATTGCCCTTCGTTATCGCCCACTATCAGCTCTGAGGCCTTTTTACAACGACAGATTGAATCCTGTTACTTGCCTTTCCATGTACCAGTTCTATTGCACAGTATGACAGATTGTGGTCGACTGGCTGCCAAAGAGTCTATCAGTATGGTCATGCCTGACTGTTCTGTCTTTAAGACAGTTTTCCAGACACGGGCTACGTGAAGGCGAGTTCCACTGATTTTTTTAAGAACACAGAATCGTCGACTGTCAGCAGATTTAGCAGCGGTTAGTGGTGGTGGTAGGAACCAGGGGTTGCAGTGTCTACAACACGGCATGGCATGGACAGGTCTGACTCTGCAAGGTTCTCTGGGACGGAGTATGTCCGTTTCGATCTGTTTAAATCCGTCTTTTTGCATCTTAATGGTTCAGTAAGGCAGCTGTGTTTATATTCAGTGGAATTCCTCTTAAAGCCCTCGGTTACAAAGCATTTATGATGGAAAACACACCTTTAATATAGGCTTAATCTGTGTCTGGACAGTCATGAGTTTGTTTTTTTTTTCCCACTTTGTTGTAGACAAGAGGCTGTTTATCACGTTCAGTAGACGGTAGTTCGTAGTTTTTCCAAGAATTGTAATGAACGCCTTTCTGAAATGTTCTTAGACCTTATCTGCATATGAAGCTGTGCGCTGTTGGGCATAGATATCAAGACCATGCAATACTGAGATGTACAACTCAATAAAAAAAGAGGAACTTTTCAAACGATCAGACTGTTTTTTCAGGCTTGCCTCCAGGGCTGGTGATAAATAAGGGATTTAAAAAAAAAAAAAAAAAAAGATCATTTCAGTATATCTACATTTAAAAAAACCATTACAATATACACCCATTAGCCATAATATTAATCTACACGCACTGTCCATTCTATCAGCTCCACTGACCGTATAGGAGCACTCTGTAGTTCTACACTTACAGACTGTAGTCCATCTGTTTCTCTGTATACTGTATTACCCTGTTCTTCAATGGTCAGGACCCCCACAGGACCACCACAGAGCAGGTGGATCATTCTCAGCACTGCAGTGACATGGTGTGAGTGGCTCAGACACAGCAGTCCTGCTGGAGTGTTTAAACACTGTGTCCACTCACTGTCTACTCTGTTAGACACTCCTATCTTGCTGGTCCACCTTGTAGATGGACAGTCAGAGACGATAGCTCATCTGCTGCTGCTGCTGTGTTGGTCGTCCTCTAGTCCTTCATCAGTGGTCACAG
>CM067477.1:29411716-29434894 GCA_034552555.1 Semaprochilodus insignis
GAGCTAGAGTGATGGGTGGAGGTCAGGAGGCTTTCCCAGAGGGCCGTCGCGGGGCCTGTCGGCAGTGGATGGGGCGGGGCACGGGGGCGGGGCGTTTGTGCGGCACACCCGGGAGGGAGGGAGGCGGGCTGGCGGCTGAAGGTCTGGGGTGGGGGTTGGGGGGGTTAAAAAGGTCAAGAGGAGGCGCGGTGCGGGGCCGTGCCACGACCTTTCCAGCGCAAGCAACAGTGCAAAAGTCCACAGCAATGAGGCCCAGAGTCTGTCTCGAAAGAGCACGTGTCCACTCAGTGTCTCTCTCACCGCGTGGATTCCCCACACACGCGCACATGTTTGCAGTACTGTTTGTTTTCTTCTTTTTTTTTTTTTACCCCTCCTTTTTCTTTTACCTCAGGCCTCCACTGCAAGTCATACTTTCACATTAGCATTCGCAGGTTAAAAAGAGTCGGGATAAAGATATTGAAATCATCAATACATTATTGCAAAACATACATTATTAACAAGTCACTTGAGCCCATCACCTATACAAACATGCATCTTATGATGGTCGAAACGTTTCCTTATGGCGTCAAACCACTCGTGTTTTTTTGTTGGTTTTTTTTTTTTTTCGTTCTATTTCTCAACTGCTTTTGTCTGATTGCACAACGTCATCAAACCCAACCACCGTCCAGGTCCTCCCCTGATCTCCCTCGACACCACTAAAGCACAACTTGAATTATCGGTGATCAAACAACTAGAGAATATTCAATCGTGTAAACAAAGATGCCAACACAACACGCATTACAGGTTATCTTTGGAATCTGCGAAAACAAGGGCAGAGGAAGGAACGGAAAAGGGTCACAACTCTAAAGGGGGGGGTGGAGTTTGTAAGCGGCAGTAGCTTTCATGAAAACTCACACAATGATGCACAGCAGAGGTCTAACAGGTTTCCGTACAAATTCCAAGATTGCTTATTTGTCGAAAGTTGGGGTGTGGGTGGGTGGGAGATGCTTTTGCATTTGGCTGGAGAGCACAGGGTCGGGTGGCATGGTGCGTGTGCTCGCTCGCACGACACACTCCAAGGTTTGTGCTGTTTTCCAGTGAAGGACGAAGGCCTGGACTCACTCCACGTCCCGGTGAACTTCAGATGCGTCCGCGCGGCAGATCGGACAAGTGCGATTGGTCTGCGTGACATCAGCAGTGATGTTAAATTAAACCTCCGGCCCAATTATCATTATGCACACACAACATCTCTACAGCATTTCATTGGTTATTCAGTGTGACCAAACTTGGAAAAAATTAAAGTGACTAAAATTGGTCCCCCACACCCCAGATATATATAAACAATGATGCCTGATTAAATAATTTAAATTAAATCTGAACTATTTAATTAACCACAACAACGTAAGACTTGAATAGAAATCTGTATATTGCTGCCTGACAATATACTTTACTTTATACAAACTTACTTTATACTTTATACAAATAGACTTTGTTGAAAGATAATTCATTCATTTTCATATGTTCAACAAACACCTGCAATCCCGACTATCCCCTTATTATAAGTAAACAAGCAGTTTACGGAACTTATGTTAAACTCTTCTTAGCTAAGAAAGAACAGTGAAAATTGACTGCTGATGGAGACATGCTACATAACTTTCCTACTACTGGTGTATTAAGTGGCGGTACTGGTAAACATTCCCAGACAAATAAGGCTAACTATTATTAAAAAAATAATAATAAAAAAATAAAATTCCGTTACTGAGATATAACATAACTTAATAAGATTGTTATTTTGGATAAATATGTATTCACCATGAGTGCATTTAGATGCATTTATTAATCCAACCATAATCAGACTTCTGCAGTTCTCATTATTCAAGTGATCATGTAAATGCCCAAAAACCCAACAGTAATCAAATTTCTCCGCACATGTGAACCCTTACTCAGATTTCTTTCGAATTTCTTAGTCTGCACATGTGCAAAAAAATAGACGGTACAGGAATAAATAGCTTTTAACACAAAGACCACAAGATGACACCAAAACACTTCCGGAGTGATGCTAAAACTAATCACATGCTTGCCAAAATGAAGCATTTAAATATTCCTTATCTTCTACATAATGCATGTTCATGCTTTCAGGTTGGGGAAAAAAAGCTGCGGCGAGTTTGAGTTTTATATTATGTTCACCTCATGAGTTTCTTAGCTGGTTGCACAGCAGAAATCCAATTACAGCTTGACTCATGCAGAGCTGTCCATTATCTGATTACCCTAGTGCATGTAAACACTGACAAAATTTGATATTCTGCAGTTGTCGGATTATTAAGTGCATGTAAACACACTCAGTGATAACACTGAAGTAGAGAGATTCAACAGGTAAAAGCAGGACAGAGTTGTTTTTACTAACAAAAATAAACAAATAAATAAAAACACACACGGGTATGTGAGTGCATTGTGGAAACGTGAATGACGATTCGAAATGAGAATGGGGGGGTTAAACTGTATATCTTATAACTTTAATGATCATCTAACTTTATTCTATACTACACAGAGCTCAAATGTATCTATTATATATTATAAACGTTATTTATCTGGGAAATAATTAGGGCACATGGCTGTTCTAATTAAGGCATCATGGCTGCTTTAAAGGGGCATTCTAGCCTAAAACTACACAAATGCCTTTTACTACCAGTAGTATGAATCATACCCCATGGGGACAAAGAAAACACATCTGATCAGATAAATACGGACATGATATGTCTCCTCGTAACGGTGACAACAGCCACGTGGCCTCATGCTGCATTAACCAGCTTACGGTAAAATAAACAAACAAAGAGCCCTTGTTTTCAAAAGCTCTTCCCACCTTCAAGATCACCAGAAAGGGTTTTCCCTTGTCTTTAAACTGGACTAGCGCAGCACCGCTGTAGCAGGCAAGTTCTGCTTTAAGGCAATCACAACACAATGCGGAGGTTTCATCAGGGAGGTATATTTTAGTGGATTTGTAAAGGCTACATTAGGGCTGCTCCAACAGACCTACCTATGCTCCGTCCACAAATGCATTCCACTTTAATGGACACGGGTTAGAGCACCGTTTCCTAACTCTGGTTCTGGAGGCCCACTGCCATCCACTTTTTAGTGTGTTCTATGTTCCCAACAGACCTGATCCAATTAATCAGCCCCTTAACGGCCTATTAAAGTGGGTGCTTTTGAAGCAGGGAAGCGCTAAAATGTGAAGGGCCGCTCTGCTCGCCCTCAGGATTCATAAAACAATTGTTTCAAGGATTTGGCCAAAATCCTCTAAATGGCCTTTGATTAGAGTTCACACAATGTTGAGTTCCCAGTTTAAAAGAGAACCCTGGCCATTAGGCCACGTAAGCCTAAGGGTGGTATGCATGTCTTATAATAAAACATGTTGTATAAAGCAAGCAAAAAGTACTTTATTAATGTCTAAGTAAACTCAAACAGATCGAGCAGCCTTTTTAACTGGACAACCTACTACTAGAGATATTTTGCCTACTAGTCTTTGTTTATATTTGATTTATATATTATATTTTAATTAGTATTATTCATGCACAATTTTAAGGCATTTTAAGGCATAACATGTCCAGGTCAAAGTTTGTTCAACCTCTCAACAGCTGCTATAAAAATGTATGTCTTGATCCTTCCTGAAGTCTATTTTGCCCTATTGCACTGTATTTATGATATTACAGAGAGGATACAAACTGGGGTCATTCTTTACCTGCGACCATTTGAGAGGTTAAGAAAGCAGTTTAAATGTCTGCAGTGTGGACAAGTGCTGGAATGCACCTTTTAGAGAATGTCTTGTGCGAATATGTGAAGCACTTACCTTTAACCATTTGTCCACACACTTTGCATGAAACTCGTGATTACAGGGTAATACTCGAAGTAGCTGCCTTGACTCAAAATCACTAAAGCACACGACACACCTGAAAGCAACACAGAAAAACAGTACTGTATGAAGTATTGATACGTTAATATGAGGCCTATCGAAGAAGTCAAATTTCATATTGCGGTTCTACAAAAGCATGTCACTTACAAAGTTTGTTCAGATTGGTGATTTTCTGAATTGAACCTGTAGGATGGAAGCTGCTCTATGTCAGCTTTCGTCAGTCCACGAGGTTTAGCCTCCCCGAGCCGTTCAGCAAGGTTTAGTAACGCCTGAGGCAGAACACACAACGTTGAATAAGTGCTCTCTGAAAACGATGCCAATCTGACTCTAGTTGAGCTTATCCTGGAAACTTATGGCCCCAAGTTTGACTTTTTGCACTCACCTCGTAATTTTCCATCTCCACATCATCCACGTCCAGATCCAAGCTGATGGCCGGGCCCACAGCAGTCGGAGGCACAGGAAGCATCGAGCTATTCACATGCAGGATGTAACACAGACATGTCAATTGCCAGGTAAACAATATTTGTAGTTGAGGTAGCTGATCTGTTATAGGAGAATTGCATTTATTTTTCAAAATAGCTCCATAATTAAATCATTACCCTATAAACAAAGTCATCCTAAGAGGTTTGATGTAAAATGAGCCATCATAAGGCAACTCTAGTCTTGTTTACGGTGTTGATGGTGGTGGTGGTGGTGATGATAGGAACCAGAAGTTATTACACAAAATGGTTGCCAGATGTCTGAAACATAGTTTTCTTATACTTCTAAAAACAACTTTTGGTCCAAAATGTATTTTTTGCAATCTACTAATGGTGGACCGATACATTAAATGGCAAAACAGTACCCAAAAATAACTTTTAACCACAATTTTAAAATCATTAACATCAACCATAAACTTGGAGGACACACAAAGGGTGGTCACTGGTTATCTGGGTAGTAAATAAAATAGATATAGCTGAAATATAGACATCGCAGCTCCTTGTTCCTGCTGTTATCGCTGTACAGAAATCAAGAGTCAATAAGACTCTCTCTAAGTGAGCCATTTCACATCAAACCATCCTGAAAGCTGGTTTACACTCTCAGAAATGCATGCAGGACTATCGGAAGAACCCTTTAAAGCTGTATTAAGTCATCAAGCAGCATTTTTTTTTTACAGCATCCAACACACCAGAGGCAGGCATGCAGTGCCCATCACCTTGCTCAGGTGTGCTGGGATCTAGAATAGGACACAATGCTGGAGTGGTTGGGGTCCTAATGGATCCAAGTCATCAGACATACAGCTCTGGAAAAATGTAAGAGACCACCTCAAAATGATCAGTGTCTCTAGTTGTACAGTTTCTGGGTTTGTGTTTGTCCAAAATGAGCAGTTCTGTTTTATTCTATACCCTACTGGAAACACGTCTCCCAAATTCCAGATCAAATATTGTATTTAGATCTGTTTATTTAGAAAATCACTAATGACGCCTCCAGAAGCCTGTTTTTAGAACCATGCTCGCTGTGCATTTCACCCCAGCCACCGATCACCAGTCTTTCTGTAGGTCACTTGAGGTCATCTTACGGTGGTTAAGTGACATTGGAATGAGGTGGCGCTCATCACGGTCAGTAGAGAGTGGTTTTGGCCCTCTGTCAGTCTGTAGCTGTGTTGTCCTGTGTGTTTGCTGCTTGACCTTGTTCTTATGAACCAGACGCTCACTGTATCTGCCAGTAAAGCTAGAACCCAACCTTCTGTTCTCACTAAGAACCTGCTGTACATGTGGAGATGCTGATTTAAGAACAAACCGGAGTGGTCTTTTATTTATTTCCAGAGCTGTATATACTTCAGAATTCAGCTGTTTGACCTTTGAGCACCATATATAAAATGAAAAGCAGTTTACTTCCAATGTATTTTCAGATGGAGCATTTGAGCACACAAAAGAAGAGAGGGCTCTTACAGGAAGTAAGGTAGGAACCCAGGGTAATAAGGTGGAGGTGGGGGTGGATGCGGCAGAGGCTGCTGTATACGGTATCTCTGGCCACTCCCGCGTCTGGGCAGCACATGTGCATATGGCTGGAGAAACAGATCATACAGGGTGAGTCCAAGTTGTACAAGCCAAACTGTCTAGATCTACAAAATGAACATCTTAACAAGGCCTTTCATTAGAATTATTTAATGCTATGTTTCTGGGTTAATAAACACTGCAAGGAAATGTGTAGGATCAGATTCTGCCTAATCTTAGCACAGTCCTCCCACTTGTGAAAAAATGGGACACTCTCTAATACATGCACATAGGCTGGCTACCATATGGACTAGAGCAGTCTGGAGTTAAATTATTGACATATGGTTACATAATTGTGGACAGTATGCACCATGTGCTGTACAAACTGAACCCATTTAGAGTTTAGAACAGGAAAAAAAAAAACCCTCACCACTCCAAAGGGCAGCTCTTGGTGGAGGGGTTCCTGGGGGAGGTACTGGAGGGGTACAGATGGGGGCATGGCTGCTGGTGGGTGATGAGCAGGAGGGTAAGAGAATGTTCCCAAAGGATGCTGGTCTCCTCTCAGGTCCACTTCATTTTCCACTCTCTGCAGAGGCTGACACATGACATAACTCAAGAAGTCACTACATGACATGACTCAAAAAGTCACTACATTTCAAAAGAATAATTCACTTATACATGTTACCGTGGACAACAACGAAAGAAAGGCCATGGAGACAGACTGTATCATGGTAGGCACAATTTATACGGGTCATTTCCATTTATGGCACATCTGTCAGCAGACAAGCAAGGTTTAAAGACGTTCCAGAAGCCTGACCTCACTAATAAACTCAGCGTCCTCCTTAAGGAAACATAATAACCGCCCAGTCTTATTCCTGGACATGTATACATGCTGTGGCTTGATGGGCCAACAGACTAACCAAGTTTAGAAGAGGCTGTCCATCTTACCATGCGTGGGTGCTGTGGCTGCAAAGGGACGAACTGGCTCAGAGGGGCCAGGTGAGGGGGCTGGTGAGGCGGCACTGGAGGACTGGGGTGCAGGATGAAGTGCTCGCTGGAGATCAGTGGCGGAAAGGCTTGGTAAGACACTGGCAAGTGCTGCATGGTACATGCCTGAATTAGCTGCAGAGCAGAAACATAGAAAGAGAAAAAAAAAAATCTCTCAAATCAAAGAACAGTTTTATTTCACATGGCTGTTTGTCTGCTCTATTCCAAAGCCACAAAGCTCTTTCACAGAAAGCAGGCCGTACTGGACACCTTAACATAATCACATTCTGCTGCTTCTCTCTCACGAGTCTGCAAATATAGTTCAATTACGCTGCTTTCTAAGCTTCGCTGTTTACAGGCTGTTAAACAGTGGGAGACGTAACTGCACTCACATGACAAACCACTTTAGAATGCTTGTCTGCAAAGAGCAAACCATGAAGAGCAAATCATGTCGAAAAGCCTTTAATCTGGTTCAGTCACAATACAGACTGGACAGTTGCTCGACCACTACCATCACAGCAGGTACACGGACATGTTACAAGGGTGGTAGGTACTATGTTGACAACACAGATGCAATGAGTTAAGCAGATGACAAAATCAGCAGACATTATACTTCACTTCAATACATACTAATAGAAAACGGATAAATAAATAATGCACAGTGGCTGCTATGACGGCCTGGACCAAACGCCCCAAAGGAACTGTTTGACCAAAACATTATACCGGCTAATAAGAAACGGCAGCAAGCAGCCACCACTTAAAATGAGGTCATTTCCATAAGCTTGCACCCATGAGCCACATTACCACATACAGGTTACTGCTTTTTTGGTCAAACTGTTCTTTTAAGCTGGCGCAAAGCTGGAGCGGTGTGATACAGTAGGTGCGCTCTACACATACGACATTCCAGCTCTTCCTTTTCAAACTCACAGGAGGAGGAAGGCAGCAGAGCAGAGAGAGCTGTCCGCTGAACATTACCGAGCATGCTGGGAGCTGCTGGGCGTTGCACGCTGGGATCGGTTGCCCCGTGTGGATGGGAAAACCGTGGGTCGTCACCGTGGTAACTGTGTAAGATATTGGAACTGATCCTTGATGCATCTTGTGGGGGGAAAAAAACAACAACACAGGAACATCATTTAGAACAAGAAAAATGAAACAAATTTTAGAAAACAATCAATTAAAAGAACGTAAACAATGGATACATTAGGGTGAGCGATCGGAACACGTATGAAAATATCTTACGTGTTTATTTTACTTTACATTAGATTGATTAGGGATGAAGGCTTTAAGTAGGCCTGCACGATTAATTGTATTTTTTATCGTTAAGAGCTGCGATGACAGATCAGATCAAATTACCACAGCATGAGAGAGAGGTCATTACATACTGGGCCACAAGCTGGGAGGGTTTTTACTGCTGTAGCAGAGTTTGTCTGTATCACAGGCCAGGATTCTTTTTGCCACGGCAGTGGAGTCTGACCGGGTCATCCAGAGTCTAGATCACTGTGGTAGAGCAATTTCACTGGGCACAAGCTGAGAACTGTGTGCTAAATTGTAGTTATACTGGATTGTAAAAAGTACTTAAAGAAAGACGCTCTATAAATCAACAACTTATTGTTATTATTATTATTATTGTCTTTACTGTTAATATTACAACTACAATTATTATTACTACTATTATCATCATGTTATTGTTACCAGAATAAATTACACTCTTCACTGTTAACCCACTGTCAGTACTTCTGGAACACTGGAAACAACAGCAACTAGTGATTTTGCAAGCACTGAATTTTAAAAACAAAGCTTGATTTTTCATAGTATTTTATTAATGTGTCACTGCCATTTTGCTGGTGCATTTTCTCCATTCCATATGTTTCGCAAAAATCTGAATACTGTGATGAGTAGAATTTAAAATGTTAAAGTGTGTTACATGTTGGGACGTTATATTTTTGCTATACATATTGTTGCTATACATGAGCACTCCTTCCCTCCCCCAAACACATTTCAGAGGTCCTGCAGGTGTGCAGCCCACCTGTTCATGAAGATCCACCATGATGGAGCTTTGCTGAGGTGGGTGCGTGGCTGGATGAAGCATGCGTGGTGGTGCGCTGGCGTGGCTGTACTGCCTGGACTCCTCTAGAGGAACGTGCTGATGCTGCTGCTGCAAGAACACAGGATGGTGAAAGGTCTCATCCTGCCGCAGGGAACCATGCAAAACAGGTCTGTCTCGCTGCCCCCACTGCCGTCGCACTGGAGGACTAGAGCGCGGGAACGCACACAGAAAAACAAACCACACACACATGCTTTACCACCAAACAATGTTATCTCACTTAAATATCATTCTGCATGAGATGGGAAAACACAGACTACAGACCCGCTATGTTTCCAAATGACACCAACTGAATCATACTGGCACGACTGAGCACCAAACTGTGTAGAAGAATTCCTAACCGTTTGAAGTGTATTAATACCCAACCATAGTCAATCCCTATTTCAGCCAACACCCACTATTCTTCCAGGCAAAGACTCCCAACACAGTCCGGCTGTACTTTTCCAAAGCTTACAAGAGACTACTAGATATAACCAGAGAACTAAGTTCTCTTGGTTGGTTAGTGTGGTTAACACATGACTTAACCATGTGTTAACTTAAACACATGATGGTATTTGGCTATAACTACAACAAGCTTATGCATTTACACAGAAGGGCAGTCAGTTGCCTAACTTGTCCGGGCTATGTACACTTGTAGCATTTAGATTCACTACTCAATTTAAAACTTTTGGTGAAAACCAAGGGTGTTTTAAAGAGATGCTCAATGAGCTTTCCTCACTGGGCAGCAGTGCAATGTAGCAATGTTAGAAAATTTTAGACTTTAAAAGACAGCAGGAAATCCACTTTACCCCCCATAAACCTAGTTCTATCATGCTCAGATCTCTTTTTCACTTTCTGTCTTTTTAGACTATTAGCCTTTCTCAGTAACCTGGTCAGGGTAGTAGGGAGCATAGCCATAAAAATCTGTGAGATTCACACGGGAAAACGGATATTGCCTCATGAGAGAAACGTGCCAAGACATCTGAATGTTGTTTAAGAAATGAAAAGGAAAACACTTAAAAAGTTGCTACGTCTGGACGTGTCACATATTTACATGTATTTACTACCATTTAAATGCTACTTAATAGTCAGATAAAATAGAAGTCAACTTCTGTTTCTGAAGTAATCAGAATGCTCACCAACGTATATGCTTCAGGTATAGAATTCAAGGTACCAGCTTCAAAAACTTTCAAGAACGCCCTGCACTAATTCTCAGGTTTAGCGGGTGTTCTCAAGCAGGGCCAATAACATACTGCGATGGACTCTACAGGACCAGGGTTGGGCTTCTCTACACGAGACAACACATTATTTAAGCCAAAAACACGAGCGACACGAAGCCAATCTATTGGAATAAAGGCAATGGCTACCCTACCTTCTCCTGAGGGGCACAGGCGTGTTACAGGGCTCCCCAAGGAACCTCCTCTGGTTTAAGGGGGCTGTTGGCGGCCGCCTATTCACAGCTATTTCCCATGGTCGCATTTGTGACGTCGTGCCGAACGAGTCACAGCTGGGGGTGGCGGAGCGGTAGTGCTAGAGGCACTTGGGTCTCACAGCCTCGGATTGTCTTCAGTCTGCCAAAGACACAAATCGGGAGAGTTGAGCCAAAGCAAGCATTAATTTTACATGCATCACCAGCATTAATGTACGTATGACCAAAGAAAGGTATATGACAGACAGTCTACAGTACTTTCACTCCATTATTATTTCAGGCATGTGCTATTACAACAAGAGGCAGCAGTTAACTCACGTAAGTTTATTTCAAAGGCATTGAGCCCAAAAAACAAATACGCTAAGCAGCTTATTAAACGTATATGCAAATGTTTCTGGGGAACTCCTGGACGAATCGCCTGAACAGACAGACATGTAAATGCAAATTCAAAAACAGGTTGTTTAAAGGGGAAGACCATAAAATTTTCCAACGTTCTACATAATTAAGGAATTGAGGTGTAAACTAAGTCATTCAAAGTGGTTTGGGAAGAAGTGCGCATGCAAGAGACCCAGTCTGAACAGTTCACGGTGGTGGTGATGAAAGGAACCAGACATCCGCCCCTAAAAGCTACCTCACAAAGTTATTACATGAAAAGCTGGATGTATGCTAGCTGCTAGATTGTTTTATAACAGTTTTATAAACAGAAATAAATAAGTTCACTGCAATCCATTCATGTCACAGGGTGCTGTATGGCCATTTTTAATGATTTACCACTATTTCACCGTCATAAACATTACATATACAAAGTCAGAATACACATTTAGGTTCACTGTTGTGTTGTAGACATGACCCCTGATTCCCATCACCACCACTGTACAGAAATCAAGACTCTGAAGTTTCTCTACAGTGAAGCCAAACCACTCCAAATGACTCCAAGAACTGAATTATTGAGGAATTCTGAAAAACCAAACCCTTTCATTCAGGCAGCATCCTGGACTGGAGTACTGAAATCAGACCAGCTTCCCAGCATATAAACCAGCAAAAATGACCTAAAACAGGTCCAACAGACTACCAAAGTTACTAACAGTAATATCGACCTATTACAGGGCTGGTAAAATCCGGATCAAATCCGCTGCTAAGAGTCCAAAACTGGTTAGGCTCGTACTCCCAACAAAGCGCGGACGGCCATGTGCTCATAGACAAAGCAATAACAAAGAGGCGACACCAAATGAGCGCCTGCCTGCCTGGTCCAGCCCTGATCTGGCTGTGCAAAAGTGTTGCCAGTGCGCAAACTAAGCCCTTACTACATGCAAAACAGGCCGAATTTAAGACCCTGCCTTAGAATACCACATACATTTGGGTTCTTGCAACACTCAGACCAGTTATACGTGAGGAAACGAGGAGCCAGGCAACACAAAGACAGCGCAGCAGCGCATGTGGCTCACTTTGTTTAGGTTCGCTAAGCTAACGCTAGCTGCAGCTTTCTTCGGGCTAACATTAGGGCCTCGGAAAACGAATAAAAGTGGCGGGAAATGAAGAAATACAGGCATTAAAACGAGCCGCAACTTCCACTACTGTTTGCCATTTCTTGTATGCAAACAAGCTCAAACAGGAAACGAGGCTCGAGTTAGCTTCCTATCCGAATTGTGCAGTTCCACCTTAAATGGGGCAGCAGTTACATTCTGGCGCCTGAGGCGCCAGAATGTAACTACTGCGCCATTTAAGGTGGAACTGCATGATTCGAACAAGAAGCTAAAAGTGCCATGTAGCAAGTTAGCCTAGCTATATTGTTTATGTCCAAACCTGGGCTGCAAGTAGCTAAAGCTAGTAGCCTATAAGAAATAAAGTATGCCTTTTAATTTGTACATGCCACCAAAACACAAAAAGCTACATGGCTAGCGTTAGGATAGTTCTGTCATATTTTATTTTTGGTCGAGAGCAAATGAGCGAGCTAGCTGGCTAGCTAGCTAGTTGGGCTAAAGTGCCTGCTAGCATAGCTTACTTGTTTTCAACTGGTCCGCGTCCCTCGCAGTTTGTTTGGTGACTAAAATGATAATAGTAGTAATGAGAAAAAGAATAAAAAATTAGTTGCCTTTTTTGAAAATAAATAATCCTAAGCCAGCCGTTAGGAGCTCCGCTTTAACGCCCATGCATGCTTCACTTTGGGACTATCCTCCCTTTTTTATTGTCCGTTTACTTCCTTTCGCATTACAGTGCTGCTGCTGCTGCTCGTTAGCCTCGATGAAGTGTTCATGTCCAGCACGGGCTTTAAAAGATGGGAAAGTCCATCGGCGCTGGAGGTTCGCTCCTTTTCTGTTGGCTGTTTCTGTCCATTCCCGAGTTTTCCTTCTAACAGACAGAGTCGGGGGTCTTAACTGTGCCCTTCAGAATCATCGCTGTCTTCGCGTTCCGGCCACATTTAATTCGCAACATTCCACTGCGCGTGTTGTCATTCTGCTGAGGCTCCGTATGCTCGGATCTTTGCCACGAATCGTTCGAACCGACTCATCAGCTCAGCATGAGTCTTTTGCTTCGCACGAGCCGGATCTTTGCTACGAGTCGTTCGAACCGACTCGTCATCTTAGAATGTGTTTTTGCTTCACGCGCGCCGGATCTTTTCTACGAATCGTTCGAACCGATTCATCAGCGCAGCTGAGGAGTTTTTGCTTGGCACGAGCCGGATCTTCTCTATGAATCGCTCCAACCGACTCATCAGGACAGCAGGAGTTTTTAAAGATATTAAGGGAAAATTCCGCCAAAATTTCTGAATTTCCTTACTAATTCTTTGCTTGGAATTGAGAGGCGAAGCGTTTCATTAACTTTTCATAAACTATTTAAATTTAATGTTGGCATGTTATACAGTATATACATAAAAACTTAAGTTTGTGAAAAAGAGGGAGACTTCCTATATATATACGTATACAAAATGTACAAAAAACATATAAAAGGCAACATCTAAAATTTACACCACAAAATATCAATGCACATGCATGTACTCATCATAATCAGAAATATTAGGAGGGTGCACACATATTAGGAGGGTGCGCAATGACAAGTGACACATCTGAGAGAGTCATTTGCGCATGCTATATATCCCACACAGAAACAGGCAGTATATATATACATACATATACATATATATACATACACACACATTGTTGGATTTCTGCTTTGCAACCAGCCAATAATCTCATAAATGTAACGTAAAACTGTAAATATAGAAACACATTAACTGGAAGATGAAGAATATTTACAATAGTAACTTCCAATGTTGCTCCAAAAGTGTTTTGTTGCCATCTCTCGTTTGCTGTGTTAAACACTGCTTGCTGATTTCCGGTAACGCAGTCTGTTTTCACAGGAGAAAGAAATCAGAGTAAGAGTGTACATGCACTGAGAAATCCTATTATAGAGCTAAAACCCAGCTCTCAGATTTCTGAACCTTAATGTGATCTAAGAAACCAGAGTATACTGTTTACATCACCAACTGAATAATCAGATAAAGGCAGAAATGCCATTATGATTGGACTATTAAGTGCATGTAAACACACTTGGCATGTCAGACCTCAGGCAGCATATTCATAACTATTTCATGTAGTAACAATAAAGTCCTCAGACATCTGGTTCCTATCACCACCACTGTCAACAACCCAGACTCACTAGGCTTCTCTAGAAAGAAGCACTTCACAGCAAACCACACTGAACAACTTTGAACAACGCTAAATTCATTTTGATTGCATTTTATTCATTTCACTGCATTGGACATGTCACATTTGTCTGTCATACTACTCTAAGTGGTTTCTATGTAATGTGTATTGGCATAAACACAGAGAAAAACCTCTGGTGCATGTTCATGCCATGTGTGCGCTTGCAGAGAGAGGAATCTAACTGAGTCCCAATTGGTGCGCTTGCGGCCCTCATTAGCACTTGCCTGTGAGGACCACAAGGCCGTAGGGTGTCCCATTTCTCATTCTGGGGGTCAAAGGTGGCTGTGCAACTTTTGGCACGGAGTTTAAACTTCTTGCTTAAAGTAGCCTGACCGACATGGCTGGAGAGATATTCAGGTATGAGTTAAGACGCATTTGTTTACTCATTACATTGTCACTGAGCTGCGGAATGTCTGCAGAAGGCAGAGTTTTACATGTAACATTGATGATGGTAAAATAGTCGGGCCTCAGGCAGCATATATTGGACCACTTCACGTAAGAACTTTCTCTGAGGGAGCTTTCAGAGGCATTTCATACCTCAGACGTTTGGTTCCTATCAACACCACGGTCATCAACTTTTTCTAGAATAGAGCGTTCAACCCCAAACCACTCCGGACAACTTTGTTTATGTTTTAACCACATACTTATGTGGAATCCACCTTAAAAAGCCTGTTTTAAATAGTTTTCCATGAAAACCATCTCATATATTCACCTAGTCAGTTTAGCTCCACCCGTTCCAACCTAAGATATAAGGAGTGTTTCAGCCCTGACGGCTTTTTTGTTTTTGTAAAACGAGGCACGATACAGAGCAGCCAATCAGAGCAGAGCTCATTAGCATATATAGATATTTATTCATCTTGGATGAGGAGGCGGGCGGCTGACCCCTCACTCCCTAGTCAGCACTCTCTTCTAGCGGTTTCTGACCAAGAGTAAGAGCTATAAAGACTCAGTCCAGCCGTCACACGCGACACCTCTTTCCCACAGCTGCACATGCACTGTAACAATGTTATATCGTAAAGGGGTTATGATCTGATATATTGTGATATGTTGCGATTATGGAAACTGTATAATTGTCCTAGCATAAAAAACACATATGCATATATTTGCTAATGCTAACGTTGGCGCTGCACCCTTAGACTACTTGTTTATGTTGGAGTGGAAGAGCCTAATGGATGAAGGTAGACTACAGCACTGCCACCTAGTGGTCAGGGTTTTGAACACAACACAAAATGAACCACAGTCTCCCACCAGTACACTATTATTACTAACCAATAAAGTGTTTTTGAGAATCGGCACAGAATCACAAAACATAATATTGCGATAATCAAGTGTACTGATTCTTACACCCCTAATAACTACTGCATACCCCATACCACTTTCTATCAGTATACTGTCTATACGAATACCATATCAGTCCTTTTTTTTTGACTCTGAACAGTGTAAAAGCTCTAGTTCTCCTTTCAGTTTAGTGAATATTCATGATGGACAGACCAATAGAATTGCTCCAAACCTGCTTAGAAATAAACCTTGTTCTATCAGCCTCCACTGCAGGTTAAGAAAGTTGGTTCATCCTCCTGTAAAGCTCCATTTTGGAAGTGTTTAAGGTGGACTGTATAATTCCATGAGTGCTATTTTATAGTTTGATGTCTTCACTTTTATTCTAAAGTAAAGCATTAAGATAAACATAAGGAGAACCTTCCATGAGGAGCCGTGTCTAAACTTTAGACTGATACTGTATATATTTTATAAATATACTGAATAATTAACATGGTATTTATATGTATGCATGTGTATCTGTGTATATGTATGTAGATATGTGCATATACATATAATCCCCATTACTGATGTCATCTGTCTGTAAGTACTTTAGCAGTCAACGGTATGAAAGCTGCTCTATAAATAAACATTTATTATTATTATTCTATCTACCTTACACTTTAAATTACTATATAGTATTATTACTATATAATATGTCGTACATCTATATAGCACATCTTTTCTATGTTTATAGACCCTATTTTGTCGGGACACCTGCACCAAGAGAAAGTCCTTGTACATGAAATGCTTGGTGATCTATACACTGAAACAGTGTTTGAAAGAATGGACCCTGCCTACAAGTACTGGACAACAGGCTCACTTACTGGACATCACTCAAAGAGAACAACGGACAAATACAAGACACCTGGTTTAACCGAGAAAAGCTGAGAAAAGCTGATCTGACCAAACGAATCCAAAAAGAATCGTTTGAGTCAGTTCGCTTCAGTGCCCTGACACGAACAGTTCAGAAGAATCGGTTCGATAAACTGAATCAAACTTCCCCACATTGCCGTTTAAGGCATAGAAGCGTGACGTCAGGGTTCAATCCAGACCCCGCCCGCTTCCACCAAAAAGCCACGCCCATGGCAGACGGAGCAATGACTGACAGCCCCCCTAACAAAGCTAAACGACCACTGCGCGCTATCTGGAGTTCTATTAAAACTTCAGATTTCTTTTGTTGCCTTGATTTGCTGCCATCCGCCAACTGAGCCAAACATACTGACTCACTGAGATAATAGCAGATTCAGCTGCCACTCCAGCGAACATACAGTGAGATATTACCCAGGTAAACCAAATAACACACTAATAAAAGTATTTCATTTGTTAATTATTGCAGCGCTGGGTCCTGAGATATGATAATTCACGAGAAAAAACAGGCTGCAATTATCACTTTCCGCTTGGCAGTACGCCTGGCGCCTCTGAATCAAGCTTTCCCACTTGTATCCTCAACTGAGCAAATGTTCCGAAGAATCACAGATACTCACATGGTCTGACAAATGCAGTCTGCACTCTTCTTCTACAGTCACATCATCCTGCAGCCCACCTATTAAAATGCCAATCAATAGCCCATATTCCTTTTACTGCTACTGCAATATATGGCTCCATGCCCACCTTAAAGGTCATATCCTGCTGTATTTATGTATCCTGACGTCCATGTACGACGTTAGTGTGCTTTTACACCTCAAAAACTAATTTTTACACTGAAACCTGCTGTTTGTCACCGTGCCTTAAAGGCTGAGACATGTAAACATCTCTGCTCTGATTGGTCGCCCTGTATGGGTTGCTTTGTTCATACAGCAGTCTGTGCTGAAACATTTCTTATAACTTTATGGCATAAACTGTAGAGTGAATATGCAGATATATGCAAATATATGGTTAATGTGGCATAGTTAGAGAAATGTAGAGGCACCTTGCCTAGTGCTATCCCTGCTCTTAACACACCTGATTCAACTTAGCGACTCATTAACAAGCCCTTTCAGAGTTACAGGGCGTGTGTTAAAGCAGGGGATCCAGTAACATATGCAGGGCAGGGTTCCTCCAGGAGGACCAGGACTGAGAAACACTCAGTTAGACAGTAGCAGTGTATGATTTCACGCCACCAGTAACTAAATTCATGTTCAGCACTGTACATGGAAATATACCACTGGTTTACAATGCATTTAACACGTCAAGCAGGTTATACAGCCTACTAACAGAAGTGTGCATTAGCTGTTATAAACACCGTTGATTAACTTGGAACAACCAGCAATACACCTATCCAGCAACGTATGAATGTGTCCATGACGTTTGCCATGTGTGTGGGTTGAGGGTCTAAATGTTATATTGCAGAACGTCTCCACAATTAGCAGAATAAACCCAACATGCAGACTGCAATGAGGAACAGACCAGTCTCCTCTTAAAGGGGAACTCCACTGACTTTCCAAAACTCTGCATAGTTAAACTCGTACGATGTAAACAGAGTCATTCAGAGTGGTTTGGTGTGAAAAGCTGTTCTGGAGAAACTTAGGAACTCAAAATTACTGACTATGGTGGTGATAGGAACTAGGCGTCCATCTCTAAAAGCTCCTTCCCAGAAAGTTTTTACACAAAATGATTATGAATATGCCGTCTGATGTTTGAGACACTGTTTTATGATAGTTTTGTGAAGAGGTTTTGGCTTCAAATGCATTTTAATTCATTCATGGTGGAAGGGTACATGGATGGAATTGTGAGGCAAATTACTATTATTATTATTTTTAATAACAATAATTATAATTTATGGGCATGTTAGCATCATCATCATAACATATGGCTCTGCAGACATGTGCAGGCTCACTGATGCTTTTGATAGCTCATAAAATGAATATACTTGTACTTAAGACATGTGGTCACTATCACCAAGTGTATCTCACATCAAACCACTCTAGATGAAATCTGTTTACATCTCAGGAACTGAATTATTCAGGAATTTTGGTGGAGTTCCCCTTTACCTGCTAATGATGCAGACACATGTCACAAACGTGTACAAAACATCTAAAAGGAGCCAAAACACGCTATATTCTTGGTGTCTGAAGACAGCAGCCTGTGTTGAATCACAGTAGAGTTGTGGATGTGCAGCTCTGCCAGTGTTAGCATTAGCATTAGCCTTAGCCTGTTACGTAATCCTTGCGCCAAACGGGCAGCCGGCGATAAGGAGAAAACAACACAGGACAATCTGTGAAATCTAGGATGGTGAACTCAAGCAGGCAAGCAGCAAGCAAGGGTCACATTATACACAAGATAAAAAAAATAAGCCCTTCTGGGTGGAATAAGGAACCTATCTGGCCACCTGAGCGAGCGCCATAGCTGCAGTAGTCCTTATATTTTCATATGTTCTGAGTCATTCAGACTCGCCGCAAAGCAGAGCCGAGCGGAGGAGCGGGGACACTGCGAGGGGAGAGAGTCATACATTAATACCAATTCATCCTGGAGCTGTTCTGTGTTTCAAAAGGGGGCCTTTTTTAATGTATTTGAGTTCAGGGTCGTCTTGTGTTTTAACCTCCATGCAGGGCTAAATGGCGAGGCCGCTGTCTGTTGCACTCGCAGCCCGAATGTAAACACGGCTCGGCTCTGCTTCTCTCTCCCAGCAACAACACGGCAAGGAGGGGCAAACAGACGAGACACACACGGGAGCAAAGCGCACAAACCCCCTGGACCCCCGACCGCAGACCAAACGCGTGGGGAAACGACGGGACAGATGATTACCTGATTGTTAATTTGCGCGCATTTCAGTCACCGACATTTTCTCTTTTTGCCGTGTAATCCATCGTCCCGTCTCTCGGCCACCTCGGTGCGGCATTAACGTCCCCCCGGCTCCCTCCTGCCAAGTGGAACAGTCCGCGGACTGCGCCACTGCTGCAGCGACGGGGGCGACCGGCGGAGCCCGCACATGACAAATAACGAACCGACACGGTGTACGTGCTAACTCTCGCGTGATAAAGGAATAATTAGGGGTTACTTCTGTTAAACACCTTTATGAGATTTTATGGCTTAATATTACTCTACAAACATCGATGCAGCTTTCCCAACGACCCCCATGTGCAGCGTTTTAAAGGCGTCCACCATTACGACCTGCTCTACCGTAAGGACTGTATCACTTCATCCCAATGTCACAGCTCGGTGGCCAAGATCATAAAACATGATGCAGAGCAGCGGGCCGTAAGGTGCAAAGCCATAAATCAATACCATCGTCTGATTGACCTGCTGTAGCGATCAAATGTGCGTTTATTTTAGAAGGCTGTCAGCTGTGGTTGTGCATGGAGAAAGTGGCTGCCTGAAGTAACTGCAATCATCTTGACCAGTAAAGCAGGCGACGCAGGGGTTTGCACGTGACATCATCCCTGATCTGACGAATTAGGGTTACATCCAGGACAGTGATGGGAAAATATATTTAGGGCAGTATATGAAGCAATAGGTGCTCCTTTAAAAACTGCCTAATTAATTTTTTCCCCCATGACAGAGTTGGTTCAGAACCTGTTCAGATGTTTCGAGTCTGAATACATGTACATTTATAGCGCCCCTATTATAATAGATTGATCTACGTACCACCTCTACTGTGGTGCAGTGATGCGTCTCCCTCTGCTGGCCATGTGGTGAAAGTGACTGGGTGTAGGCCAGAGGACATCAACTGTATACTCCTAAAAGGATGGTTCAGTAAAGACAATGGTTCTATATAGAACCATGAACACCCATAGAACCATTGACATGTTTAAAGGGAACCCTGACTGCTAAAACATATGAGCCCCAATATGGTGCACTTGTCCAGTAGCATTCAAATATGCCAAAAACCTGGTTAAGATGCTTGCAGCGTTACTAGGATTTGTCTGTTTTTAATTAGGGGTTATTTGGCATATTTGAATGGTATTGGACACTATTGGTGCACTATATTGTTTACTAAGGTGCCATTTTTGCTGCTGAGTCAAATGGTTGCTCTCTCTTTTACTCGCCCACTAAGCAAGGAACAGTAAAGCTAAATATGTAATTTAATATTAATATTTAATTATTAATATTCAGTATATCATTTAGCTTGTCCAACTTTAGTTAGAACATGACATCGGTCAAGAATTAAACGTTTTAGATTGTCTTATTTTCTGAATGACTTTTCTCCTCTGCAACCATATGACATCAGCACAGTGTGACTACGGCAGCCTACTAGTAAAGGAATAGGACTTATTTGTCAAACAAAAATTGGCTTATATTTCAGATTTTAATAGCACTGGACAGGTACACCGAAAGTATAGCAGTCTTAACAGCCAGGGTTCCCTTTAAATGGTTCTCTGCATGGTGAAATGGTTCTTTAGATTGATACAGAATGTGTTGTATATGGTTCTTTGTGGAATAAAGGTCAATCCTTCTATTGAACCACATTCCAAAAGGTTTTATATATAACCATATACAACACATCAATCTGAACAACCGCTTCACCATGCAGAGAACCATTTAAGCATGCAAAGGTTCTTTAAGTGTGTTCATGGTTCTCATTTTGTCTTTACTAAAGAACCCTAGGAGAACAACCTTTTTTAATAGGGTAGAATTAATTTGTGTAGCATTCCAGCCTCCGGAACCCCCGAGATTGGTGATCAGTATCCCACAGTCCTTCATTATATTGGCTCATGAGTGACTGGAGCTGGAAAATGTCAGAAATGTGAACTGGCTGACGCTCCCGGAGCAAGGTTGGGAACATTTGGCTGTTTTTCCACTGCACATTCAAAAACAAGACCTGGCCCAAACATGAAGCAACAGAACGAAGCTTCTAGTTCTGGTTAATGTCAGATACAACGTTCAATCGTTGTTGTAGTTGTGAAGCTCTAAAATGTCCAATTTGGCTAATTAGCCTGCTGGCTCGTAGAGACATTCCAGAATTGGAGGGCATTTTCAGTGCCACCTGTGAAATATCAATTAATCTTTTGCCAAAATTGTAAAACATGCACTTCCTGTGTGAATTATACTTGTCCTGAGATGTAACTTAAATGTAGTTGTAGAAAATATTATTCCAAAAGTTTATTTAAAATACCAAACAGCTCTCACCTTTTGGATTACCAACTTCAATATCACATATCAGAGTTAAACTAAGTTTTAAATCTGCCTGTTTTGGTATGGTTGTGTTGATAGACTGTATGTCTCTTGTAACTGTTAGGACAATTTAGTTGAATCATCAGCATATGTTAAATAAGAGTAATTATGCACTGAAGTTTTATCCCACAACATCTATGCAACCATCTTATCGAAACCTATTTAGCATGACAGAGGTAGAGGAAAAAACAGTCCATCACATAACACATTGGAAATCACATCATTAAGTCATTTGCCGTCACCATAAGAAGTCCAAAAGCAGGCCCTCTCTTCTATCTTTTATAATTCTCAAATCTTTTCAGTCTATACTGAGTGTGTCAGTCTAACCAGTGCAATCCTATTATTCAATATTCAGTGTTTTCTTTCTGTATATATAGAACTAGTTTGTTCTAGGGTTGCTACAGTAACAGGACTGCACCGCAGTAACAGGGTTGCACTGCAGTAACAGGGTTGCACCACAGTAATAGGGTTGCACTACAGTAACACCGTTGCACCACAGTGACAGGGTTGCACTATAGTAACAGGGTTGTACTACAGTAACAGGGCTGCACCGCAGTAACAGGGTTGCACTGCAGTAACAGGGTTGCACCACGGTAACAGGGTTGCACCACGGTAACAGGGTTGCACCACGGTAGCAGGGTTGCACTACAGTAACAGCGTTGCACTACAGTAACAGGATTGCACTACAGTAATAGGCTTGCACCGCAGTAACAGGGTTGCACTATAGTAACAGGGTTGCACTACAGTAAAAGGGTTGCACTACAGTAATAGGGTTGTACCACAGTAACAGGGTTGCACTACAGTAACAGGATTGCACTACAGTAATAGGGTTGTACCACAGTAACAGGGTTGCACTATAGTAACAGGGTTGCACTACAGTAACGGCTGCACTACAGTAACAGGGTTGCACCACAGTAAAGGGATTGCGTTATAGTAACAGGGTTGCACTACAGTAAAGGGATTGCGTTATAGTAACAGGGTTGCACTACAGTAAAAGAGTTGCATTACAGTAACAGGGTTGCAGCACAGTAACGGGGTTGCAGCACAGTAACGGGGTTGCAGCACAGTAACGGGGTTGCACTACAGTAACAGGGTTGCATTACAGTAACGGGGTTGCACTACAGTAACGCATCTGCATATTATTCAGTTCACTCAGAAGGGACAATCGATTTTCTATAGTACAGTGAACTGTGTATGTATAATTTAGTATTATCTAATATGTTTTATGTGTGTTATGTGTTATCTTAGTTTACAGAATATTAATTGCCATGTTTTTCTTTTATTGCCACCAGATAACTTGTACGCATGTTAATGTTGCAACACCTACTGGATGGTATTATAAACTATGTTTAATTATTAATTGTTAATAAACTGTGTTGAAATCATGTTCAGAACATTTTCATTAGGTTCATAGACATGTTTTTTATTGATTTCTACAGAGAAAAAAAAAGGAAAGACAGAATGCCAGGTTAATGCCAGGTGTATAAAATGTAACCTGTAACCTGACTATTTATTTTGTTTGAATAATTGATCTTGAATAATTGATCAGATCCAGTTTGAACAGAACGGTCAGTGATCTCACACTTGGCCAATTCTAAGTGCAGCAATATCTGGAAACATTTCTAACAATGATATTGGCAGTAAAAATGGTGTCGGGTTCATTAGTCAAAGTGAACTTTACTGTCATTCAGACGATACAACAAGTA
>CM067477.1:29459538-29483179 GCA_034552555.1 Semaprochilodus insignis
GATTTGTAATAGATAACTAGTTGCCACCCACCTCTGAACAACATGAAGTTGGTTTACCCTTTGATACTGCTGATGGCTGACCATAAAGATAAAGCTCAGATAAAGCTAGTCGTAATTATATAATATAACTTTGTATCAGATCATATAACCTTTTATATAACGACAAGGAAATGAAACGCAATGACTGCGCTCTTTTGAAACGTCTCTGAAGTTCAAAAAAAAAAAAAATCCATCAACATCCATAAGCACTTTTGTCAGAAGTTTGAGATTTTTTGCTTTCTTCACCCACACAGGTTGTCGCTACTGATGCCTCCGAAACTAGCTTTGTGTCCACAGCTACGGTCACCATTCAGATCATTGACATCAATGACAACGCTCCAGAGTTCGCGAACCAAACGTATGAGCTGTCCGTCTTTGAGCATTGCGAAGATGGAACCACTGTGGGCACTGTGACGGTATGTGTGTGCTAAAACAATGATTCATGCCAAAGTTATGCTCTTAACTTAGTTTGTGGATGAGAGTATATACAAGACTAAGGCAGTTTACAAAGGCTGCTGGGACTGTTTTTAGCTATGCTAAAATACTTTTGTCTATTTTCACAAATATCAGTATGTGATAGGGCATCTGAAACCACATAAGTCTGTTTGAGCTTACTTAACAACTCGAGGCAACTTCTGTTACTGCAAAATGAACAAATGGACTAATTCAAAAGTAGGTCTTATTACTACTGTGAGCCTGACTGTAGTTATCTCAGCTAACCACAGTCATTTTCTACAGTTGTTGGCTTTTACAATCATATGTTTATGTTACAGCAAACAAAGGTGCGTCGAGTTTGTCACACAATCTGTTACAAAAAAAACAAAAGTTCTGCCTTCTGACTTGTGCAAAACATCAAACATCTAGACTTGAACTTGAACAGGAAAATTTAAATTTTGGTTAAACCATCACTTTAAGGTTTGTGTATCGATTCTGTTGTTTTGTATTGGTGATGTTGGCACTTATCCTCTTTTCTCGGCATTGTGTTTGCCAGGCGACAGACAAGGACGAGTTGGACGAAGGCAAGCTCACTTACAAGCTGCTCCCAGAAAGCATGTACGTACCACTGCTTCCCACCGCGCCATCTGCTCACCGCCAACACAAACTGCTACGAGAAAATGCTTTCAGATCGAATATCTTTTTATCATCATAACCACTTAACTCATTTATTGATCTAATTCAGGTCAGAGTTCACTTGGATTGAGCAATTATTAAGAGTGTAACCTCTAGCAGTTCAATAAGAAATGAGTTAATGCATCATTAAATTTCAAATTTAAATTTATTTTGGTACAGACTTTTCAGTCTGGACCTTTAAATGTATTTATGCAGCATTTTAAATTGTTCCCTGATGTCTGCATAGTAGGAATGTGACATTGGTTGGGGTGAAAAATGCCCAGATATGGTTTTACATGCCCTATGATTGGTCCTAGAATAAAACAAAAAGCTCTAAAGCTCTAAAGCATCTAATGTAAGGTGAACAGATTATCCCCAGGACACAGAAACTACTAGTCACCCTAATCTAATTGGACTAATTAGTTACATTGCTTGCTAGTTATTGTTTTTTAAATTTATTGGCGGAATATTGAATGATACACTGTACTATCTGCTCTCACAAATTCAGGAATTAGACTGAGAAATAGACTGAGGATGGTGGAAATATGACCTTTGTACATTTCATTCTGGTGCATATTGGGGTGCTCGGTGAGAGTACAGAATTCACTCCATTGTCAAAGACAGAGGAAGCCTTTGTTACTGAAACAGTGGTTAATGAAACAAGCAAGCTTCCAGTTTTCTGGTACTTTGTGCAGGTGACAAACCTTATGATTACTTTGAGTCTGGCATATGTTTTCCTATTAGTAATTGCCAAGTGGACTGAATTAAATTGTAGCCTCTGTTAATTGAAAATCAGAATAAAATTCAGACTAAATGCTGTGGTTTAAGCTGGTTTCAAACCAGGGTCTGGCATTTCCTTTCATCACGTCTTAGGAGTTCCCTTTCTGTTGCAGCCTCACTTACTTTGTTGTCGACCAAACCACTGGCACCATTACTGTGAAAGATGGGAAAAAGTTGGATCGGGAGCTCACAAGCTCCTACTCGCCCACGCTGCAGGCCAAAGATTCAGGGGGTAATGTCGGCACCACCATCCTGGAGATCACCATCAAAGACATCAATGACCAGAGGCCACAGTTTTCCAGAGATTATGAAGTTTTCATCCGTGAAAACAATCCGCTGAGCATTACAGTGGAGGTATGAATAAGCTCTTGTTGGACCACCTGAACTGCTGGGCAGTGGTGATGGAAAGTACCATATGCTTTGTACCACTACGCAGCTAAGCCTCGTATCAGGGTTCAAATTAAAAAGGAAAAGCATTATTCCACATCACATATATATTTGGAGATGTTTGTCTTTCTTTGTCTTATTCGTTAACAATTAGAACATAAGCATGTGTGTTTAGGTACAAACGTCTTTCCCTTAACAATGTTGAGCAGGATTCTGATCCTTTTCGCTCTAATAGCAGTACAGTTCTTGGAACCTTTGAACCAGTTTATGTCCAGGTGGGCTTCATGGAGGCCTCTTTATGCTGTCTAGTCAATTCATTTTGGAATATGTGTTCTCTGTTTAGGCCAGAGACGATGATGAGCCAGACACGCACAATAGCAGAATCCAGTATGGAATAGTGGATGGTGAGTACAGTGGCAACTTCACCATTGGCAGAGACACTGGTATCATTACGAGCAAAACCGATTTGGACCGAGAAGCCATTGATCTGGCACTGAACGGGGTGATTAAATTGAACGTGACAGCCACAGACATGGGTGTACCACCACTGTCAACCTGGGTCGATGTCATCATCAACGTGGATGTGAGTATAAACCTCATCTTATCACTGCTTTAACTATTTCATTTCCTTAAATGATTAACCAAGTAAAACCCTGTTATGAAACACAAATTCATGTTTATATCGTCATAATGACAAAGGAAAACCTTGTATCTCAGAAAGGATAACTTTACAGGAGAAGGAGAAAACAGTCAGTCTGTTAATGTACATTACAAACCTCAATTCCCAAAAAGCTGAGATAGTAAATGATTTGCTAATAAATGCAGGAAACAGTGATTAGTAAATTCCGTTTGAATCAGTTGAGAAAGTCCAAGGAATTCCATAGAGGTCATGAGGTTGACCTATATTTTTGGACTGTTATCTTGAGATCATGCCTTAATTGTCTTGTGATGTCAAGATTATCAAGATAACAAAAGGTGTTTTTTAAGATCAGCTTATTTGTCTTGTGATCTCAAGATAACACACGTAGCTTTCTTGAGGTCACAACTTAACAAATAACAGACTTCTTCTGATGTCTAGATAACAAAAAGTTGTTTACTAGAGATTACTTATTTGATATCTGTAGATAACTGTCCAGAAAATTAGAACTACCTTATGACCCCTCTAGACTTCCTTAGAAAACAGTACAAAATATGATGTATTCATCCATTTCTGATGAGCTTGAGCCCAGAGAACTTGACATAAGCATAATCTTACTTATGGATTCATTTGTGGATGCAGTGATGAGCGGTGTTTAATGCTGCAGGCATCAGTTTTAGAATGTGTATATATTTTAAAAAAGCTAATGAAAAAGAAAAACAATAAGGCTGACAAGAAAAAAAAAAACATTAGATATCTTTGTACTGTTTTATTTTAAATACAGGTCAAAGTGGATTTGCTAAATCTGGTTTAAAAAAAATATTTAAACCCTATTTAAATTTAGTTTCTTTGAGGTTTTCCTATGATACTCAATGGCCACTTTTTTACACCCACTGTATAGCTGTACCCAATAGCCTGCCATATGCCTGCAGCCATTTTTAAGGTGTAAACAACATATGTAATCCCCACACTGTTATAGAAGTCAGTGTAACATTTTCTTGGGCCTATTATAACCCCTACTAGGCCTCATTTGTGAAAGATTAAGATTAAGTTAAGTTAGTCCTGTTGGGTTACAGCTGCAATTAACTGTAAAAGTGATGTCAGTGTATCAGGTAGAGCTACAGAGAAGTGTGCCTAATAGAAAGACTGCTTTTAAGATTTAATAGAAATACATTTTGTCTAAGAAAAGAAAAAAACCCTTATCAATTTATTAACATCATATATGAGTCTTCTCCTCTAATGCTTGAGACGCAGCATCTCTCCTGATCCTTCAAACCTTCAACCTTTTTTGCAATCTCCTTTTCAGCCATAGTTTGATTGTTTTCAGTGGAGGTTAGGTCAGAGGACTGCAAAAGTCAAAAGCTTAATTCTCTAGTCATTTTTATGTTGGATCATTGACTTGCTGGAAGATTCATCCATGATCCAGTTTTAGCTTTCTGGCTGAGGCAGCCACATGTTCCATTTAAAACCTCATGGTACTTGATGGAATCCACAATGCCATGTAACTTAGAGCTTAGAAGAAAAAACTGTACAACCACTGTACAACTTTACAGTACAACCATCCCTCTTTTTGCAATAAACCAACCTTGAGTGTTTGTTGCTCATCTGTGGATATGGGCATTTCCAGGCTTGTAGCTTTATATATGTAAGAGCTATATCCACCAAGATGTTTTTTTTTTTCAGATGTCTATACCAATAAAACCAGTAGAACCAAATGTGTTTTAAATACTAAAACCAAATCTTGTGTTTGAACTCAGGATGTCAACGACAACAAACCTGTGTACTTGGATCGAGACTACACTTTTCATGTGAAGGAAAGTGAAAGAGGCAAGTCACTATATATATATGGTGTATATATATTTGTATTGAAATGTTATCTGATTCTGCTGGCTGTAGAACTGGCATTGCCTCTCAAACGTTTGGGAACACCTAGCGAGTGATGAAGAATCAATAACCAAAAGACTCCATTCTAAAAGTATTTTTTGAATCCACCACATCTGGGAGTCTGTGTCCTGACTCTTTGACTCTGTTGACTCTCTGCTTTTTCATTGCAATTGGCTCAAGGGGCATTTCAACAGAGGAGTTTGTAATATGAAGAGTCTGCGTTTAAGTAGTGTGAGTTTTAAATAGCACTGCAGCTGCATCCTGTCATCAACCCACCATGGAGATGACTTGCGGTGGACAAAAGTCAAACAAGAAGCTTTGTGATGCATTTTGTGGATTTTCATCATGTCTATGATGTATATGATCTATACTAGACTATAATCTACTTAAAAATATTCAGTGGTTTAATCTCTCCTTGAAACTGAATGCCAGCATTGTGCATCACGATCTACCTAGCTTTTAACGTTTATACAATATAAAAAGAGCATGTTTAAATTGTTGGCTTGCAGTAAGTTAAAAAGACTGTAACTAACCCGGTTTATTTTGATAAAATCGATATCACTGGCATCAACATTTTTGACAGAGCTAGGTTAAGAACAATGCTAATAGCTGAGTTGCATTAAGACCATTGATGCGTTGGGTCACCTTCGGATCAAGAGAACTTCAGTATGTGCAGGTTTAAGAAAAGTTTGCGTTTAAATAATTCACATAATTAAAAAAGAAATGCTCTTCATATTATCAAATGCCAAATTTTTTGATTGGAAAAACAAGGAAACGTCATTAGACTAGAAGTGTTCCAACTTTTGGCAAGGTAGGCAAATATAGTCTTGCTCAAAGACTAATCAGTATAGCTTGCCTAGGCAGAGAAGCAAACCCTTGTCTGCTACTTTGAGGGCAGCTGGTTACCCACTACATTATTCCTCCCCTAGCAAAATGTCTCAAAACTTTTAACGTACTAGCATTTGATGGTTTTGATGTTTGTTCACTCCCAGGTATAACTGTGGGTAACATTTTGGCGCGTGACGCCGACCAAACGGAATACAACAACCGAATCTCCTTCCGCATCACCAATGGCTTGGGCAGCTTCCTGTGCCTCTCAGAACCCAATGACGATGGCGAAGGCTACAGGGGTATCATCAGGGTGGACCCGGACGTGGAGCTGGACTATGAAAGCGACCGCAAGAGCTACACACTGATAGTGGAGGCCACAGACCTTGGTAAGCTCATGGACACGGTAGACGTGCAGGTGGTGGTGGTGGACGTCAATGACGTGCCGCCTGTTTTCCCATCGGATCTGATCATGAGCATTAAGGAAAACTCCCCACCGCTTGAGCATGTTGGTGTAATCAGAGGAAGTGACGCTGACACAAACCACTCTCTGATCTACGAGCTGGTCTCCACAAAATGCCACTGCAACAAAACCTGGGGCCCCTGCGAAGAGGAGTGGATCAACCTGTACCCCAATGGCATTGTGACATCCAGTCCTGACTACAACATCGACTATGAGAAGTGCGACATGGTGGACATGACGGCCAGGGTGGTTGACATTTACACAGAGAAGGGGAGGAACAGCACTGAGGGTGAGTGGCGGAGATTATTAAAAAAAAACCAGCTGCTGTTTTAGTTTCACCAATCAAAGCTTAGAAGTTTCTACAGGTTTTTTGTTTTGTTTTTGTTCTTAGAGAAAATGAAGTTAAGCTCTCCTCTACAGAGAACACACTTCTGTACATGTTTATTTGCTGAATTGAACATATTGAGGAAACCAGAAATTAATGAATAAATAAAATCTGGCCAAAAGCTAGAATAGAAACTTTACACTAATAATTTCAAATCAACAACAAACGTAACTTAACCTGATATGAAAATATAAATGCAAATTACACAGTTACATTTAAATGTAATTTTATTCATCGCATTACTGTCCTAATAACTCTAAAGGTGAAGCAAGAGATATCTGAGCATTTTTAATTAAGTTCTTCTAATTGAGTTCTTTGAGGAACTTTGGCTTATTGAGGGTTTCTACCTCCCTTTCCAGGTTCTGTCATGATCAATATACTGGATGTGAATGACAACGCACCTGAGTTCATCCCACTGCAGGAATTTTTTGGTAAATTTGAGAACCTCTTTACAAATCAAATATTTTATTATCTGTCTAGAGCTGAACCACTGTGGATACATACAGAGAAGTTTCACTAAATGTCTACATAATTCAGTGGTTTGGATGTAAACAGTGGTTTATTGAGATTCATTTTAGAGAAGCTTACCAACTCTATCACAAACCAACTTCTCACTCCCAGCATATTAATATTCATATTTCATGTAATAGTTTTCTGTGAGGGACCTTTTAGGGCAGCATGGCAGTCAGCGCTGTAATCTTACAGCAAGAAGGGATTTGGTTAGATTCCCGCCTGGGGTATCCGGGGTCCTTTTTGTGTGGAGATTGCATGTTCTCCCCATGTCTGTGTGGGTTTCCTCCCACAGTGCAAAGGTATGCAGTCAGATGAATTGGAGATGCTAAATTGTCCCCTGGGTGTGAGTGTGACTGTCTCCCCTGTGATGGACTGGTGGCCTGTCCAGGGTGTTTTCTGCCTTTAGCCCAGTGAATTCTGGGATAGGCTCCAACACCCCCTACTACCCAGAAAAATAAGTGGCTTAGAAGATGAATGAACGAAATGAGAGAACTTTTAGAGGTTTGGTTCCCTTTATCACCACTGTGAACGATTCTGACTGAGCATTTAATATCAAGCCACTCTGCATGACATTTTTTGGAATGGAGATATCTGATTCATTGCATATTGTTCATGGGCTTCTGATGTCACATTTGTTTGACTTATAACATTTTGCTGTTTCTGTTTGTGTAGTTGTGCTCTCAGAAAGCGTTGAGCAGAGCTCGTCTGTAGCCAGCGTTTATGTAAGTACTGCCGATGTTGTTTTTAAAGGGCCAAAATAAAGAGCCTGATGTAGTATTTACATTAAACAGTCTGTGCATGGAAACTCATTTACTAAAACATCCATTTTGAGTTTATTGTTTTTGTGATGTCCCACATTTACATATATCCACCCACTACACATTAGGCATTGCACACACTAGTCAACTTTACTGCTTGGCCATGGCGCTTTAAACTTGACCAGTCACTGATCGTGTGATTACGGTACTAACAATGTAGACGCCTCAGAGAAGTCAACAGGTGAGGAGCCTGGTGATGTCTGGGTCATTATCTCTGGTTTCCTTAAGCCTAGCAATGTGATCCAGGGCTCTTTGGAAAGGGCATATCATGCTGTACTGACCTAGTAGTATTTTTTAAAGTTGGTTGTTGCAGAACATTCCCTTCTCCAGTCAAAGTTGCACAACTTTGATCACAACTGTTGATCTTAAAAAATACCTCATGCAGAAGTCATGCAGCCCATATATATATTAACTATTCCACTGCTCTGAACTCTGAAATTGAAATCCATTCGAATTATTGATAACAAACGCTACAGCTGACTGGATCATTTCAAACTAAACATTTTTTATGTTCAATTCTTAACAGGCCACAGACAAAGATTCTCCAGAGAATGCGAAGATCACGTTTGAGGTTGTTGGAGTGGAGTTCTCCACCTCCAACACTGGCGAGAATCCAGAGCAAATGGACATCATTTTCTACGCTGAGACCAACGAGCAGCCAGACTCTCGAGGAAACTACAATGGAGTTATCAGGTAAGCGAGCCGAGTCTTTTATATTATCACCTGCTTCGTTTTTCTGTGTTTGCACTTATTCTAGTACCTCTTCTGGTATTCTTTACTCTGAGCACCTCAAAAATAAAAAAAAATCCCTTTTCCCTTTCCTTTATTGTGTTGTTAGCTTTTTGTGCATGTAAACAGTCTGCAAAGTTATCAGTGCATCCCCTTTAATGCTGTAAGTTGTACTGTATGTACTCTGATGAGAGCTGAAGTCAGTGTCACAGTGAAGTTAATAAGTGTATCTGTTGAAACTTGTTGAGCAAAAAAAACGGTCCTTTATCAGTGTTTTGTGTTTATATTTATCAACCAATCGTAGATCCGTGTAACGCTTATCATTTTGAATTTGCTTTTGAATTTCTCAAATTGAATAGCTGAAAAACAAGACTAAAATGTAGTTTTTTAATTTTTGTTTGCCCTCTTGGAATTGAGAAGTGAGAAAACTGCCTTTCGGTATTCGGGTTTGCATCTTCTCTGCTGCTCTCTCTGTTTGTGAGCAGCTCGATGGACTGTACCACTTATTCGATCCGGGAGTGGTGAATGCATTTGATTGGGTGGGCTAATTCAGAAACGGTTAAGGTTAAAGGAATGTGTCACATTCTTGCCTAAACGATAATTACATAATAAACCAGCTACACATTTCACCTGCACACCGACAGTAAACGTCTTACTGTGCAGTTCAAACAAACCAGTTACATTTTCACCTTCGCTTGCCTTCACTTTAACTAGCATGCTCTCTGTGGCATTGATGTCAAATAGATTCAGCAATAAAATACTGTGGATACAGTCATCTCACAAATTATGTAATATTACATTATTATTATTATTGTTATTATTATTATTATTATTGTTGTTGTTATTATTATTATTATTAATCATCATCATCATCAGTCTTTTTACTTTTTACAAATTTGGTGCATCCCTAGTTTTTTCTCATGTTTTGACCCAACTTTGACTTGAATCGAAGCTCTTATATTCACAGTTTACCAGTGCTTTTCTTTCATCCAACTGAATGAATGGAAACTATCAGAGATTCGCGATACTGTCATCGATGTAGTCAACAGTTTTTCTACTCTGTTTTAAATACAGGTCCCGCCAATCTCTGGACCCTGATAAAAAAGGAAGGTATTTTGTGCAAGTGAAGGCACAAAACCTTAATCTCAGCTCAGAGGAGACGCTTGAGGTAAGAATGAATGTACAGATGTACTTAAATATAAATATATTTCCTTGACTCATTATAGTTGACCATGGGCTCCTCTAATCTGGCTGAAAATCTGAAAATTAAGCCTACAAAGAAAATGAGGCCTACGGAGAGTAAGGCTACAGAGTAAGGTTACACAAATCAAAACACAGGTCGCAACTTCTGCTGTTCAAAATCTTATTAAATGTCCTGGCAGTAACAGGGAACTGTGGAAATCAAGGCAAGACCCTGAAGATAAAAAAAACTCACAGATAGAGCTGCTCATATGTTGTCCAGAAAGGCGCAGCAGAACCACCCCTGACAACAAAGGAACTGCAGACAGGTTTAGCTGGTTTAGCTGAGATGGGTGAGATTGGTGGTGCACAGTGTGTGATGTTGCTTGCCCAACATGGAGGGGTCATCAGCAGGAGACCCTACAAAAGTCAACACCTGAAGCATGTCTCGTAAAACAAGTGCTATTGGACATGGACTATTGAAGTAAAAATAGAAACCTTTTGGCTACAGTCAGGAGAAAATAGCATTTGATGAAAAGTACACCTTGTCAACTGTACATGTATTATGCTTTGGGGAACATTGCACAGGTTGAAGAACGGAATCTGCAAATTCTAGAAGCAAATATGGCCCATTCAGTCACCACAACTGAAGCTGAAAAGCGGCTGGCAAGCTGAAGCCTTAAGAACGGCCCTCACAGTCCCCTAAATGTCTGTAGCTAGACCTTAAAGGAGCAGTGTGTAAGATGTATCGGGGATCTGTTATCAGAAATGGAATAATATACAAAACTATGCTTTTGTTAGTGTATAAATACCTGGAACTACAACTGTAGCTTAAAATAAACCATTGATATTTACATAAGAGCGGGTTCCATCTAACAAAGGCTGGACAAAAACCTCAGACTGACCGTAGAGAAGAACTTAAATTAGCTTAAATTAGGTGGCTTTAGAACTCCAGTTGGAAGACGTGAAAAGAAAAAGAAGAATCCTTGATAAATTGTTGGTGGCTCAGTGTGTAAAATTTTATCCAGGTAGTATTATTACTCCTTAACTATGAGGCTGAAATCTGCTGCTTATTCTCCAGCTTCTTGTTGGAATTTTCCCATTCCACCTTAAATTGTCCAGCAGTTATTATAAAGCCTTAGGTGCCAGAATGTACCCGCAGAACCCTTTGAGGTGGAACAGGAAAATTGGACCAAGAACCTGGTGAATGTCCTTATGGGTAAATGTTTGGGTAAATTGGAGGGAAATCGTGATATTAAGCTGAAGCTGAACTGAATTATTATTAAAAACACAATGAAACCTTTAAAACACTGAGTTACTTCATTGTACAAATGGTCTGAGCGCTTGATGGGTAGAATAAATAGCTAGAACACTGATGCTGGTTAACTGTTTTTTGCTGTGAAGTTTGAGAACCCAGATTTTGACAAATGGAGGATCGTACTTATTATTTGGGACAAAAAACACAAGAAAGCCAAGGAGGGTGATTTCCTCACCGTCAAAGAAAAGAAAACACAAAGAAACAAAACAAAATCGGGTCTGACACAACTTGGGAAGTGAGGGGTGGCTAAGGGGGGCATTTATTAGGTAGCAATATGTAACCTCACTGCTAGAGGCTACACACTGTTCCTCCAAGTTATTTTCATTATAAAAGCATTAAAACCTAAAATCATTTAGCCTGGTGCGCCGATGGGTAAGCAAGAGATAGTATGTGTGATTGCATTTTTCTTTGGCTTTGTTTTGCAGCTCATCACAGTCGACAAGTCCTTCAGGGTGGGCCTCCGATTTGAGAAGGCAGTCTCAGAAGTGAACCAGAACTTGCCCAACATCAGAATGTGAGATGTGAACACTTCTCTGTAAATGTGGTGTAAATTTTACGTGCTGAGCCCTTTGTTAGTTGTGAACACTCTACACCTGTGACAGGGTGTCAAACTCCTGTCAAGCACGAGTGTCTAGCAACACGGTGCCCAGCGAAAGTGGCACTGCCGCAGCTAATGGCTGACTTGGCATGTAAATAGGTTGTTATCTGAGATTATGCAAACTTTTTCCAGACTTTGCTAAACTTATCAAGATAAACCTTATCAAGGGAAAGGTTTTATAGCATTGGCAGATCATTTTATTATTATTATTATTATTATTATTATTATATTCAGCTTTATATTATATCATTATTATATTCAGTAATGCTGAAACGTAAGTTGAGTTTCCCTTTAAAACAATTAAAAACTCCCAAAATTCGGTCGAATGACCAGATAATATTCATACCGTGATCTCATAAATACATTTACGAAGCTTTCACTTGTGAACATGTCATTTGTGGGTCGTGTAGAAGAACTGTTGTTATGAAATATTTTGCAGGGTCTTGTCTACTGCCACAAAAGCAATGGTGCATGTGGTTAAGGTGTCGTCTGAGTCAACAAGGCAAGTGCAGAGGTAAGAACGAGTCAAGCTTCTGTACAATAGACGTTAAGCTGAATTTATTTTTTTTGATACTGCATTTGTACTGTTATGTTGTTGCCATCCACTACACAACACTAAACTGGCACAGCTGAATGATGGTAATATTGCCGATTGTGTTATTTTTCAGATATTGTATTGCTGATGGTATTATTTTTTCCAGAAATCCGGTGACTCTTCTCGAGGCGTACTTTGTGTTCCCGAATGGGACGGCCCTGGACTCTGACTCTGTGGTTAAGATCCTGAACTCAAAGGAAGTGTATGAACAGTACGGAGCCATACTGCACAACTACGGCCTCACCACCATCGTAAGAAACGGCTTGATTACAGTGTCACATCTGTATACAATAATTTGAATCATTATTTGGATGTATGTATGTAGATTTTGATGAAATGTTGCAGTGGATGATCTGACATGCAGAGGCCACGGTTACCAGCTGTACTCTTGTTGTACTTGTACTTACCTGTTGTTCGTGTTTCATTTACAGCTGTCGGGCCCAGCTGATCTGCCGGAGAACAACACGACACTGTTTATCTTGATTGGTGTGGTGGGCGCCCTTGTGATTGTTCTGATCGTTATGACCACATCTCTGGTGTGCGTTAGGAGGAGGTAAGGGATCAAAACAATACACAAAAGTATAATAATAATAACAACAAAACAACAACAACAACAATAATAATAATATTATTAATAATAATAATAATAATAATAATAGTAGTACTGTAGTACTGTACTACTAATTGTTTTAACAGTAGTAAATTAGTAATAGTGATATGTATTATTATATTATGTTATATTATACAGACTACTTTTATTTTGATTATTATTTTAATTATGATGTAATGTATTACATTAATAAAACTATATTGATCATGTCTTCATATAGTATAATGTAATGTAACCACAATTATTGTTTGATAATTATTAATTGATAATTATTGATGATAATGATAGCAAAGACATAATGTAATAGCAAAAATAATAATAACACTTTTCCATTTGGTACTTTTATTATTTCAAATAATATTATCAATGATAACAATAATAAAGCTGTTCTTACCGTATAATACATGTTTTATTATGTATAATATATGGCATGTTGTTACTAGTATTGTGATTAATTAAAAAACAAAAAATATGTAATATTAGTAACAACAACAGCAATAAAAGTGTATACTATAATCTAATATAATATAAAATGTATCAGTCTGAAGTATTTATTTGTGTTCATGCTGTTCCCTCTTCTAGCTACAAGAGGAAACTGAAGGCAGCCAAGGCCATGAACACGGCAGCCATGGAGGCAGCAGAGAACCAGAAAGCGGGACCTGTTGTGCCGGGCACCAACAAGTACACCAGAGAGGGGTGAGGCTAATGTCCTTTACACAGCTGCCTTTACTGCTGCTCCTGTACAAAGAATTTCCCAGATTTATTATAAATTATTGCATTTCTGTGGTCCTGTAGCCACCTGGAATATCGCCTCAACACTCTCAGCCAGTCCACCTTTCTCAACCGAGGGTTCTACGACTTTCAGTCTGCTTTCAAACTATTCATTTCTTAATGTCTTATATTTTAGCTTTCCCTTCAGTCTGGTAGTTGGTAGTTCCTTCTGTTGTGCTTGGTGCTGTAAAGCTACATATTGGAGTATGAAATTGTTAAAATCATAGATGTGTTGCATTTAGGCCCCGTCATCCCTACACTCAAAGAAATGAACCAATGAGGTTGGTTCACCCGGAAACGAATAAATATCTTGTTATTAATTGCAGTTGTGCTTTGTGTTGCTTGTGCTTCCTGTAGAGCTAATATACGAGTTCATACAGTGTTGTCAAGTTGACCAAGAGTTACATTATGCTAATATACTGCTGTTTGTTTTCCAGTGCCAACCCTGTGCTGAACCTGAACATTGACTCCGCCACAGACCTGGGCTTCGATGAAGATGGGTCCAGTGCGGACAGAGAGAGGTAGCTATCCAAACACATCAGGCTCACTTTCATAATGCGTTTAAGTTTGATTCCACTGATGCTGTAAATGTGAGTGCAGTTAAATAGATAAGATGTAAACAGTCATTCAGTGTGGTTCGTTGTGAAACTCACAGAAACTTGCCAAGTCAGAATCATTCATTGTGCTGCCTGAAGAGTTTAATGGCTCTAAAAGCTACATCACAGACATTATTACATGAATAAGTTATGAATATGCTGCCTGGTGTTTTATGAGAGTTCTAAAATAAAAATTTGTCTAGTTGTTTTTTACAATCTATTTGTCCATTCTAGGAATGCACCGATCCAGCTTTTCCAGTTCCGATACCCGCACCGATACATAAACTTATTAAATTGCATATCTATCGATACCCGATATCGAGCCGATACCATTTTTAAATGAATAGGTCTCGGGTTAAATGAAAAGGTCTCGGGTTCCTGCAGATCCACCTCCAGCCGCTCGGGGGAGACAAAGGGCAACCAATGAGCAGTTAAGCGGCAAACGCTAACACTGCATCTCACGCTACTTAAGCCTGAGAGTGCCAGCCCTTGGCTACTCAGTTTTGAGTTCGCCACGTGAGTTGCCACATGCACATGTGTCTCGTAACTAGCCGTTAGAAGGTTTAGAGCCTCTCGAGACTGGTTGCAAAACAAAAACAAAACTATTTTCGAGTCAGGCATTTGGAGGGTTTCATTGTGAATTCCTTTTCGTTTTGTTTTGCTCCGTTGAGCACGGCAGTTTTTCCTCCCGGCAGCTATGGTTTGTTGTTTTCCGTTTCTAAGTTTATCCTCTGCACATTGAGAGTCCAGTCTGCTGGGCAACCTTTAGCTCACCTTGTAGCGCTGGTCTATGATCACAGCGACCACCACAGTTCAAGCCTCGCTGAGGTGCGGCAGTTCCCTGTTACGTCCACAGGCACCCCACAAACATGCTATTGACGGCATAGCACACATCGCAAACGAGTTAGAGTGGGGATCAGCCTAATTATCCAATACCCAATCCAGCTAATTTAAGTAACATCGGAGCCGATATCTGATCCTAATATCGAATCTGTGCATCCCTATTCCATATTATAACAATTTTTTGTTATAGAAAATCTGGTATTACCCTTTCTGATTCTGATTGCCTGTGTGTGCTCTGTTTTAGCCTAAATTCCCTGGACTACAACATGGACATGAACATGTCTGAGAAAGGCTCAATGCCAATGACGGTAAATAGATCCTATATGTCTATGCTGTCTCTGCTGATTTATATGATTTATACCAATCCAGACTATCCATACATATCTATAGAGATCTACACTGATCTACACTATCTATACTTACCTGTAATCATCCATAATATCTATACTGACCTGACAATAATAATCAATATGATCTATATTATTTATCATTTCTATAATGATCTGTACTACTGAATATAATCTATTGTTCTACCTAAATCTTTATGATCTAAGCTACATAATCTACTCTTATCTACACTGATATATCTATCTATACAGTCTTTGCCAATCTATGTCATCTATACTGATTAATACTGATCTATATTATCTATCAACACTATCTACCCTGATCTGTTCTATCCATCCCTACCTATACTATCTTCGTGCATGTTGGAGTACACTGGCTGCCTGCGGTGTTACAGGGCTGAGAAGGCCATGCTAACTAGCATTTACTTTTTCCTGCTTTTTCCTTGTTGTTTTCTTGTTTTTCCCTGCTGTTCTTGGCTTACAGTACGTATAGCAGATCACATATGTGAGTCTATATGCATTCTTTATGGATTTGTTTTATATAGATCTATATGTTGTAGACATGTGTGATTTTATGTTTTCCTACATGTGTGCTTAATATATCAAGGCCATCAGAAAGCCTCATATCTCTGAAATGGCAATTAGATTAGTGGAAATACTTTTAATCTTAATGTAAGTTAATATATCAAGCGTTTATTCTAATATATTTCATTTTGTACCATTACCTTTGGTCTATTTATCATGAAACGTTCCCACACAGTTAGGGACAGTTGACGTCTGAGGTTTTGGTAGTGATGACAACAATATGCATGTATGTGGGTCAATATATAAGACACTGGTGTCAGAACAAAGTCTTGTATCTCCAGAAGGCTAACTTTACAGGAGAAGGAGAAAAAAACTTTACTTTTAACGTGTGTCAATGCAAACAGACTTCTTAATAAGTCATATTGGGCCATTTCTTTTTGTCCATTCACCACTAAACATATACACAATGTAAAGAACAGCAGGAACATTCATTGTGTCAACTGTGCCAAAAACTGAAAAAGGACAAAAATGGAGATTCAAGGTTTTGCTCTGACAGCAACTATAGTTTTATTTACAGTGCTGTGCAAAAGTCATAGACCACCTTTCATTCATTCAGTTCCCAGTCAAAACAGCCATCAAGTACAAGTCATTCATTTTGATGTTTTTGAGTGTCTGAAATTAAAATTTAAAAATTAAAAACAAAGTTTAAAAGACACAGAGAAGATGGGATGCCTAACAGCCACCTACAGGCCTTGGTAGACCATCATAGCTGACCCCATGAGATAAAACTAAAAAAACTAAAAACTAAAAATTGGGCTGGAAATGAAATAAATGAAAGGTGTAGAGCACTACACACAATACAGCAGTGTCTTTTCTAACACTGTCCATTTCTGTTATGTTCTTTCAGATGATTGCGGAAGAAGAGGAGGATATGTATGAATCTGTAGTTGAGCCATTGGGAGCAGCGCTGGCGCAGAGGGGGAGGAGGACAGATCCAGAGAGCTTGGGCCTCACCATAGCTAACCCCTCTTTAAACACCACTGACCTCTAACACTGCTTCGACCAACTACATCCTCCTCTCAGACTGGTCCCAGCCTGGAACAAGACTCCACTCTCCTGCAGTTTCCTCTGTCTGACATTCTTGCCAGTAAAAACAAATCCATGAATCCATGAATAAGTTACAACCATGCTCATTTTTAGGTTAACAATCATGCACCTGTCCTCATTTGCCACATATGGCTACATCATTAGCTTTACACTGGGTGTCAGATTTGACTGGGTTTAGTCAGTTCTCAGTGTTAAAGCTCACCGCAGCTGCCTTCAGGTTGTTAACAATGTAAGTACAAGTACAGTTCAACATTAATTCTACATATGACAATGAATTCATTTCTCTGTAGAGTATAAAGCTCATACAGGAAGACTGCCTGAGTACCTTTGGCCTTGGGTTACTGCAGTGAGTAGACAGTGAGCGAGAAGTAAAAGAGACAAAAAAGAGAGAGAATGTTTTGGGTGCACTGTAATCACTTTAATATGTTTTTATGGTTTTAACTTTTGTATCCTTTTTTTGATCTGTCTTTTGATTTCATCCCCTTTTGCAATTAATATGGCCCAGTACTGTTGAACTATATATATAAATTTTTTTATTGCAAATTGTGGATTGCATTGCAAGTAATTGCATTTAGAGTTTGCTACTTCTTGTGAATTCTGGCACACAGTTCTCACTAAAGTAATTTGTTTGTGGTGTACATATCAATCTTATCCTGTTAATATTGAGATTATTATTTTTGATTATTAAAATATTATTATTATGTGAAAAAAAAAAAATGTGGTGGCTCAGGAGAAAATACGCGCCGTCAGTATTGACCTCCGTCTGTAAAAGGATGTCCAGGGTGTGACATCAGGCAAAAGCTATTTGTATTCTCATTCTTACTAGAAATGAGCAGGAACAGTTGCTCAGAAAGGGGCCGGTGTTCAGAGCTGAGCACACAACAAAATTGGAGAGAAAACTGGACTTAAGTATGTACACCGACAGGCCACCTCATTGTTTCTACACTCACTGTCCATTCTATCAGCTCCACTGACCATGACAGTAGTCCATCTGTTTCTCTGTATACTTTATTACCCTGCTCTTCAATAAAAGAGCCATGCTCAGGCAGGGGGCTGTATGTTTGACCCCCCTGTTCCAGGCAGTTGTAAAGTGAGTGCTTTGTGTGCAACAGTATTTCAGTTGCAACAGTGCACCAATATGGCCTGACTGTTCCATTACTGTGATGAACCCAGACGCATGGCCCTGTTTTAGCCATTGTTAAATAGGATGGACAGCCCAAGCATTATGATTGTTATTCATTCATTCATTCATTTATTCATATTCTGAGCTGCTTATCCCTCTGGGTCGTGGAGGTGCTAGAGCCTATCCAAGTGCTCATTGGGCAAAAGGCAGCAAACACCCCAGACAGGCCGCCAATCCGTCACAGGGGGAAAGATGACATACATATATTATTGTTTTGTTTGGTTCATTCAGAAACCTTCTGTGATTTATTCTTACTTGGAGCTCATGAATGACTTCAGAGTCAAGGGACAATACTAGAATCTGGGTCCCTCTGCTGGATTCCCTTAAAACTGCAGCATTCCTGTGGACACTGGAAAACCACTGGTTCACCGTCCTACTAAGGTATATATTGAGGAATTGGACTTTTAATGGACTTTATTACTGTTATTTAAATAGTAATTATTACATGAATTATTATTACTGTTTTACAGTGCAATTTTTGTATTGAATATTTTTTATATTTTATATTGAATAGTGAGACGACACATAAAAAGATGAGGCAGACCGCTTACCAAATATTATTCTATCCCAGCACCATGGTTTTGAACCATAGCCTGTAACCTGCTGAAACTGATTTTTCACCATACGTCTGCGGAACTAAAAAATTAGGACACCGCATAAAAAAACTTTATAAAGCATTATACACTCATCATCAAAAACATAGTAGCACAAATAGCTGCACCCAGAAGGAATCAACTGACAGGAATGAAAGTTGGTGGGTAGGTTTGAGATTGTGAGACATGGGTACGCTGGGCCAAGCAAGGACGGGCCTTATCGCTGTACCTGACTGACCCAACAGCCACGATTGCGGACATTCAGCGAGCAGTATGTGTACTTCTGTATGTGTAGCTCAATAAATATTGTCCAAATCAGTCTAAATGTATCATCATTTATTGTTCCTGGTGACCTTTATTTTCCTTCCCAATAGTACTGCAATCCCATACCTCCTTCTGGGTGCAGCTGTTCTTTTGATGAAGAGTGTTTACTAAAATATCTAAAATTAGAATCAGGTGCAAAGTATTGGGCCATCCTAGCAGGTTCAGCCCGAGAGCAAACCGCAAGATGCGTGGAGAACTCTCCAACAATCCTAATATGTCACACTGCAGTAGGGCCTGGCAACTCTCCATCAGTGAATCCAGTATAGGATGTTTCCTTTAGGGTCTATTTTGCCTCACAACACCCTGTATGTACCCCTCCACCATAACTGGAGTAAAACGAAACTTTATCACAAAGCTCATACAACAAAGTGTCACACATCAGGCACGGTATTCATAACCACTTCAGGTAATGTGAGGGAGCTTTTAGAGGTGGATATCTGGTTCCCATCAGCACCACTGTAAACAATTCTGACTCTGTACAGATCACACCAAACCACTCGGAATGACTTTGTTTACATCACCACCATTTAATTATATCGAATTGTGAAAAAGTAGGTGGAGTTCCCCTTTGAAATCCATGTGAATGGGAGGCGGCTGAAGTATTGTAGGCCCAATAAATGGAAATTGGTTTGGGAAACATCACATAAACATTGAATTCTGATTTCGCAGCTTAGTTTTACTATGTGCTGTACAGACCGGGTAGCTTTCAAAACGATAATCATATGTTCATATACAAACAACAAACTATTTTGTTTAAAAGAAACCCTCGGGAAAGTTCGGTTTTCCAGGATGTTTAGCACGGGATGAATGACCCTTCCTCTAGAGAACTACGTTACCCAGCAGGCTTAGCGCTGCGCGACCTCTTCCGGGTCAGCTGCGTCCGGAGCTCCGTCGTGTTGACTCCGGCTTGTGTTTTAGCTGAGAAGTAAAATAAATAAATCCCTGTCCGCATGACAGTGATGTAGAAGAGCGGATCTGCTGCCGTCCATGAGCCGTGTGTCCACTCTCCGTCCGTGTGGGCAGCGGCCACCTCGCCTGCTTCCCCCTCAGCGCGCTGCAGGTTAGTAAATAAAGTGGAGTCTTTTATGAAGCGGGGTGGGGGGTCTTATTTACTGCTGTGTTATTGACCGTGGCGCGGAGACTTCAGCTGATTTTTCCAGATGTTCTGCATCATTACATTGTCGATATGTAAACGAAGGCATTCAGAGTGGTTTGACGCGAAGAGGTTTATTCTAGAGAAACTTAGGGACTTTCTTTCTTAACACTGGGGGTGATGGTAGCCCGGGGTCGCCATGTCTACAACGTCCAGTTAATACATAAAAAGCCGTTTATTTATAGCTTATCAGCAAAATTAATTTTCTTCGGGTGCTATTTTGCCTTATGACGCCTTGCATGTACCTCTCCGCCCTACTTTTTGAGGCAAAAATAAGAAGTAAACAAAACACCTTATCTGAAAGGGCAACTCCACCGATTTTTCCCAATTTCTGCCCAATTAAATGGTTAATATGTCAATCAAGTCATTGGCTTGTTGTAAATAGCTTCCTTCTAAAGAAGCCGAGGGGCCAATAGGAAAGTCCCTCAGCTGTTTTCCTATTGGACAGGTTTGACTTTGGGCTTAAGTTATCTGGCTAACTGAAACATCCTGCTTTGTGGTTTTGGAGTGTAAATCTAAAATAGTTATGTTTATGTTGTGTGCATACAGACCCCTGGTTCCATTCAAGACCCCTGAGTCTGTAATAGCCATTTTTGACTAACAGGACTTGTTCGGTTGTGGCTTCCTAGAACCTTGGTGGTACTTGGTGCGTCAGAGGGTACGCCATCAACTTCAACAAAGGGCATTGCACGATGGTAGAAAACAGTACCAACTAGATGGTGGGGCGCATACATTACCCGTGAACATGGATTCTGAGAGATCATATCCAGAAAGCAAGCACGGATCAACTACTGGTGATAAGACGACGTAGAAGAGGTTCTTCAGCAGACCACTGGATGTCGCTATTGTTGCCTTTTTTCTCCCCTCAGCAATTGACACGGCCACAGAGACGATCAGGGTTCGTGCTGAGGAACCTACTATTCTTTGGTTCCAGTTCAGAGCGAGCTGGTTTCGGACCTGTTTATGTTTTGGGGAAGTGCACCAAACGATTCAAAATTAGGTGCGCAGGATAGCAGTATGTCTGCAATAAACCATTTCACGTCAAACCACTCCAAATGACTGATAAGATGATAAGACTTTATTGATCTTGAAAGAAATTGCAGATTGTCACAGTACTATACATATTACACAAGGAATATATGCACTATTAGAATAAACAGAACGGCATTACAGAAGAGCTATCAGCAACAGACAGTAACAGTGAGCTGGGTACTAGATATGTACTAAGAAGTTTGTACATACATTAATCAGAATAAACAGAGCAGGAGTTACAGAAGAGCTATTAACAACAGACAGTAGGAGTGAGCTGGGTACTAGATATGTACTAAGAAGTACAGGGGTTGGACAATGAAACTGAAACACCTGTCATTTTAGTGTGGGAGGTTTCATGGCTAAATTGGACCAGCCTGGTGGCCAATCTTCATTAATTGCACATTGCACCAGTAAGAGCAGAGTGTGAAGGTTCAATTAGCAGGTAAGAGCACAGTTTTACAGTTCTGCTCAAAATATTGCAATGCACACAACATTATGGGTGACATACCAGAGTTCAAAAGAGGACAAATTGTTGGTGCACGTCTTGCTGGCGCATCTGTGACCAAGACAGCAAGTCTTTGTGATGTATCAAGAGCCACGGTATCCAGGGTAATGTCAGCATACCACCAAGAAGGACGTTTTCCTCCACCAGCATCACGTAGTGACCTGGCCACTATCCTGCAAGAAGAATGGCTTACAATCCCTCTGACCACTGTGCAGGACTTGTATATGTCATTCCCAAGACGAACTGACGCTGTATTGGCCGCAAAAGGAGGAGGAGGCCCTACACCATACTAATAAATGATTGTGGTCTAAAACCAGGTGTTTCAGTTTCATTGTCCAACCCCTGTATGTATGTATGTTAATCAGAATAAATAGAGTGGGGTTACAGAAGCGCTACATGTAATAGAGCTACCACATGTTATAACAGTGAGTAGAGAACATATGTATGAAGTATGTAATAGATAGATAGATAGATAGATAGATAGATAGATAGATACTTTATTGATCCGGAAGGAAATTTAGCAGCCAGTAGCAGTTACAGAATACAGCACAGTAAAACAGTAAAACAAATACAAAAAGCAGGGTTGTGCAGTATGGAAAAACCTAAATGGGTCGGTACCGGCAGCAGTACTGTAAACTGTTAACTGTAAAGTATACATAGTACAGTTCACTACGGATAAATATATAAATATCTCACCTCGCAAGGAGGCAAGAAATATATACAAGAAATACTACTATAACTGTAGACCTGTAGAAAGACAATAGTAGTAAATAAATGTGCATGAATGTGCATAGGGGGGAAATTATCAGCAGATAATGACTGAATTAACATAATAAACATGTGCATATATTGGTATTTAAGTCAAGTGGAGTGTCCAGGGGTTCAGATGTACAGTATATACAGTAAAGTGTAATAGTGCAAAATAAATAAACCTGTGATTTAACAAGAGAGTTTAGTCCTCAGCTGTCCTCTTCCCTCTTCCGGCCCCGCTGGGAAGAGTTGAAGAGCATGATGGCTCTTGGGACATTACATTAGACATGTGCATTCTGCCCTTTAAATGGTTAAGAATACTTTAATGCTGTGTCACTAACTAACTGAGTCATTGTGTGTTCTTCAGTAGGAAGGAGAAATGTGGCAGAGTGTGGGTTTAACACTGCTGGTCATCGTGGCCACGCTGCTCTGTGTCCTGCTCTTCATGCTCTTCGGTATGTATCATGGCGTCATCAAGTGTCATCAGTTCATTAGGTACTCAGGCTACACTGTGTGTCCAGAAGTATCTAGTGACCCTTCTGCTGCTTTACAGGGAAATTCCACTGATTACAAACACATCCCCAATTCCTAAAAGTTGGGCCGCTGTGTAAAATGTAAATAAATGTAAATAAAAACAGAACGCAATGGTTTGCAAATCTCATAGACCCATATTTTATTCACCATAGAACACAGAACACATATCAGATGCTGAAGTGAGACATTTTACCCTTTAATGAACATTATTAACTCATTTAGAACTTGATGGCAGCAACACATCTCAGAAAAAGCTGGGACATGGCCGTGTCTACCGCTGTGTAGCATCCCCTCTTCTTTTAACTACAGTCTGCAAATGTCTGGGAAGTGAGGAGACCAACTGCCGCCTGAGGGCCCGAAGATCACGAGTGTCCAATATTGACCTGTATCGGCCCTTGCGCACAGGGATTTCTCCAGATTCTCTGGATCTGTTGATGATGTTACGTACTGTAGATGGTGGTAGATCCAAAGTCTTCGCAGTTTTACGTTGAGGAACGTTTTTCTG
>CM067477.1:29488035-29516059 GCA_034552555.1 Semaprochilodus insignis
AGCACTGCAGTGACACTGACGTGGTGGTGGTGTGTTAGTGTGTGTTGTGCTGGTGTGAGTGGATCAGACACAGCAGTGCTGCTGGAGTGTTTAAACACTGTGTCCACTCGCTGTCCACTGTATTAGACACTCCTACCTTTCTGGTCCACCTTGTAGATGTACAGTCAGAGACGATAGCTCATCTGCTGCTGCACAGTGCAGTGTTGGTCATCCTCTAGTCCTTCATCAGTGGTCACAGGACGCTGCCCACAGGACGCTGCTGGCTGGATAGTCTTTTGGTTGGTGGACGATTCTTAGTCCAGCAGTGACACTGAGGTGTTTAAACACGCCACCACCACTGCAGTGCTGAGAATGATCCTTCACTCACATAATACCTGCTCTGTGGGGGTCCTGACCATTGAAGCACAGGGTAATAAAGTTTACAGAGAAACAGATGGACTACAGTCTGGAACTGTAGAACTACAGAGTGGTCCTGTATGGTCAGTGAGGAGTTGATAAAATGGACAGTGAGTGTAGAAACAAGAAGGTGTACCTAATGAAGTGGCTGGTGGGTATAAATGGGGTCCTATGGAACAGTCTAGCTTTTTGTCTAGACATAGAACAGTAAGAATATTTCAACCAATCAGCACAGAGCATCAGTAATGCCAACCAGTCTGCAATTAGAAGCAGTAATGCTAGTCAGCCAATCATCACTCACAAAATCTTTGGCCACTGGTCACAGGTATTTCAGTTGTCCACTCAGAAGATGTAAATATACACTTACGCATAACATCTCACAAACTGTAGAGTTAGGCACACAAACGTGACTGTAATAGCTAGGTGGGCCTTGAGGTGTGGAAGGTCAGGAGCCCCTGATTAGACTGCCTATATCATATTTTGAAGCGATAAATGATGAACACAGCATTCATTGCAGGCAGTAAGGGGTTTGTATGAAAATGGTCACCATGGATCAGAAACATTAATAAGAAGATAAATGACCCGCAGTTCTGTGTAGTGAAGCTAACTGGTGAGCTGTGGTGGTAAGAAATTAGATCCTTGTGTGAGTCAAGAGTGTGCAGCCAGAATCAGATCACTCAGAGCTCTATAATAACTGCGGTTTTCAGAGCAGATTTGAGCTCAACTAGATCTGCCACAGTTCTGACGTGTTGGCACCACCTGCTGTTCAGGTGCAGCATGACACTCATTTTCACTTTAATTTCAAGGAGCTGAAAGATGCCTACTGATATTTCCACCTAATGCAGTAGACCCTCCCTACGTTATTTCTCAAACACATCTACAGCAATTGAATATGCATATTCACTGTTTTGTGCATGAGTTAGCCTACTGAGGAGAAGAGCTACAGTTCCCTCATGATTTTGTGCTATACGCTCATCATCAAATAATAATAGCACAAACAGCTGCACCCAGAAGGAATCAACCCACAGGAATGAAACTTGTTGGTTGATTCAAGTTTCAAGTTTTACGCTCGGCCGTGCATGTGACGTAAGCAAGGATCGGCCTTATCGCTGTACCTGACTGACCCAACAGCCACGATTGCAGACATTCAGTGAGCAGTGATGTCCTCCGTGAGCCCTCTTGTTAGGGCCAGCACCATTAGCACACGGCTGCAGGACGTAGGACCACATGCACACAGACCAATATGATGACTCTCCTTAACGCCACGTCAACGTCACCAAAGACTGCAATGGTGTTGTGCCAGACTGTCATGGAGTGACTCAGAATGGCAGCAGGTCATCTTCAGTGACGAGTCCCGGATGTTGGTATGTTGGGTTAGCAAACATGGTGGCCCGACACCATACTGAGAGACTCTACTTCTGTATGTGTAGCTCAATAAATATTGTCCATATCAGTCTAAATTTATCATCATTTATCTTCCTTCCCCGTAGCAATGCAATCCCACAGCAGTTATTCTTTTGATGATGAGTATATAATTCTACAATTAATAGTATAGAAAATGTATTCGTACATTAACCAAAGACTTTAACATAGAAGAAAGAAAGAAAATTAAGCAAAGAAAATTCTCAAAATGTCTGAAAACATAAAAGCGTGCCAGATACGGGTGAGACGGAGCTTCCTAGTGATGTAAAGTAAGGGAGTGGCCTAGCTATATACATGCTTTATAATGATGATTACTAAAATCGGGGGCAGGTTGAACCCAAACCCTCAACCTCCAACCCCACCCCCAACCCCATCTGTGTTGAGGGTTTTTTTCATTATATATATTTCTAAAACACCCCAAGGTATAATAATTACACATATACAACATAAAAAAATCAGTAATGCTGACCGATTGCTCCTTTCTTCGCAATGCCTGTAGTTCTGCAGGATTTCTGGACCATTTCCACCCACATGATTTCGATGATATTCAAGGCAATGGACTGTGAAGGCCATTCGAAAACTTCAGCTGGTTTTTCTTGAGATAATTCATGGTGAATTTTTAAGGTATGCCTTGGCTCTTTGTCCTGGCTTCTTTCTACTGTGAGCTTCTTGACTGACTGTGTCATATTTGCTTCCAGAATTGGCTGACATTTAGGGGAATCCATTCTTCAATGTTTCCAGTCACCTCCATTTACCATATAGGAGCACTCTGTAGTTGTACAGTTCCAGACTGTAGTCCATCTGTTTCTCTGTATACTTTATTACCCTGTTCTTCAATAGTCAGGACCCCCACAGGACCACCACAGAGCAGGTATTATGTGGGTGGTGAATCAGTCCCAGCACTGCAATGACACTGACGTGGTGGTGGTGTGGTGCGTTGATACGACTGGATCAGACACAATAGCAGTGCCTCTCCTGTGTCAGTGAAACCTTCTCAGTTCTTTGGTGTCATGTGGGTGTTTTGCTTTGCCTTTTTGGCCAACATAAGAGAGGTTTTTCTAGGTTGTGCTTTATCTTCTACAGTCAGTCTTTTCTGGTAGTGGAAAATGTGGGCAGGAAGTAATTTGATATGTTTTCATAACCTTCTCCTGCTTTAGAAAAAGATTTGCTTCATATTTTAATTCTCAGGGAGCTACTTAGAGCAGTGGCTCCCAACCATGTTCTTGGACGACCCCCCAGGAACCACTGGCTTAGAGGACCAGGGATCTGTTTTCAGCTCTGTTAATGTCACCTTAAATAGTTTGTGCTAAAGTGTCTTATGGCTTAGTCCTGGCCTGTGGCTAACATCAGTCTTATTAAATGCGAATAAGAAGAAGAATGTAGCAGCTGGCCTGTTCCCTGTGACTCTGAATGACTCAACATTTTGGGTCACTTCAGTCCTAAAAACTGCACCAGCTGACCAAATCTTTCCATGATCCCAGCTGGCCAACCAGGGACACCCAGGTAATCGTTACCTGCCACTTCAGGGAACAACAGTGTTTTTTGACTGGAGACAGTAGGGCCATTTACACCGTGACTGAGGCCTGACTCATGGTCAGGGTGACTCCGGTCATCACACCATCCCCTTTGTGACATTTTGGGGTCACCCACACCCATTTTAGACACATCTGATGAGGCACATTTCAGCACTAAATCTGCTGTAGCGTAAGGAAATAATTAATTGAAGCCTGAAAAGCCGAGTGTTCAGGAAAGCGCGTTCATTTAGACTGCAGGCGAGTAATCAGCTACTTAAGGAATGCTATTTTAGACAAGTGAGCTTTTGAGCAGCGGTGTTGCAAAACAGCCCCGGTCAAAGGTCAAACGTTTGCAGACCTTCTCATTTTAATTTATTTGCGTTCAGTTTGAGTTTAGCATATTGGAGAAAATAAATAAATATGCCTTGTGCATCAAAATGTGCAGATGTGTGTTCCCTGTAAACTTGTTTTTAATTAGAGAATCATGTATTTGACAAGGGGGGCTCAACCTTTTGCCCGAGAATGTATATACTGTGTGGAAGAGGTATTGTGGTATTAAGTACAATCTAACAATCACCTTACATCCTGTTATCGGAGGTTAGTTTAGGATTTTGGAGGTTAAGGGCAGTGTACTTCTATGATTAGGGGTAACAATGTTGGTATAATATCTTTTAGAGTATTTATATCTTGGGATTATATGCCTTTTATGTCTGGTCTATTTGTCCCACCACGCTCATCCAACCTTGTCTAGTAGGCCCCTTCGTCATACTGACATGTTTATGGAATAACGACCAGGATGAAGATCATATACACTCATCATTGAAAAAAAGTTGCACTCAGAAGGAGTCAACTGACAGTTGGTAGCATCCTTTGCAAGCGAAGTATGCCTCAGAGAAGAGCTCGAAAGCAGTTTGAGCAGTTGGAAGAGTTGGAGACAGGTCGCATTGTAGGGCTTCGGGAAGTGGGTTGGTCTTACTAATGTATTGTGCGCCATGCCGGTCATGTGGATAATACCATTGCACGCTATTGGCAGCAATGTATAGAAGAAAGCACCTACATGAAGCGTGTAGAGGGAGAACTGACGGATTGTCCAACATGCATGGAGTGACCCAACAGCCACAACGACTGCCCTTAACACCACATCAATGTCACCAAAGACTGCAATGGTGTCGTGCCAGACTGTCATGGAGTGACTCAGAATGGCAGCAGATCATCTTCAGTGACGAGTCCCGCTTTTGTCTTGTTGGAGACAACCAACGAATCCGTGTGTACAGGCACCGTGGTCAGCACCAAGTTTGTTGTCACACGTGCAGAAGGCCTGGTGTCACTCCACCTTCACCCCTACCACACAATCTGCAGGAACTGTGTGAGAATATTCAAGCGGCATGGGATGGATTATCACAGGGCACCATTAGGAACCTCTACAACTCCATGCCGAGACGTCTAGTAGCCTTCAGTTTGGGCCATTAAAGCCAAAAACATGGTCAAAAACATGTTTTACTAGCACCCTTGAGAGGTGTTAGCAGTATGCTAGATTAAACACAATCATTTGAAGCATGTAAAAACATTCCATGTTTTATATGAAGCTTGGAACACACATTAACTTGTATTCACAAAGACTCTTTCAAAGAGTCTTGGCATAGAGCTTCTGTAGTTTTCCCTCTGACCGAACTGCATTGGTCAGGCTGCCACTGAAACCCAAAGTTGGTCAGTGCTGGCTCTGTATAATAAGCAACATACCGACTTCTGCATTATTCCTCTACCATAATGTTGTCTAAGATGCTTAAATGAGTGGCAAATTGCATGGGCAATAAATTCTAACTTATTACAACCCATAATGAGAACCTGATTATCAACAATACACAACTGGCCAATAATACCTGTATATCATTTAGGCAGCTTGTGGTTGTCATTATAACTGATTTGCCTTTAATGTTACAGTACATGACCTTCCAAGATGGTGGCCCCCCAGAAATACTGCTTAGGGTCTTCAAAAGGCTAGAGTTGGTCCTCTAGTCAGTGAGAACTGATCTAGATGACCTAGAGTTTTTGTTCTCTGAAACTTGGTCCTGCCCACTGTATTTAAAAACATGATTGGCTGATTCCACTGTCAGTTGCTTATTATATTACTAGTTGACCCTTGAGGATTCCCCATATCTGAGCTCTAACTCTGGTTGACTTATTGATTAATAAGGACAGACACTGTTAGCAGCTGGCTGGATCCAAGTATGGTTTGGATGGGTTTACTGTATGAGGACCACCTCATGTAATGCACTCTCAGTTGGAATTTTTGCACCCTAGTTGAGCTTTGAAGAAATGCGTTTGGACATCCTGCTTGAGACCTGCACCATAGCATTTTTGCTAATGTAGAACTGCTCTGATAGAGTAGTACATTTTGTGTAATCACTGCTAATCACTGCTAACTGGATGTGTTGGAATGTTGGAATGCTGCATCCCGCATTCAATTTTCCCAGTTTTTGCAGTCGACTGTCTTTAGTGAAGAAAATGTTTTTACATGGAACCATAAACACTCACAGAAAAGTTGCTTGGTCAAATGGTTCTTCTGATTGATGGAGAATGTGTTTTGTCTGGTTCTGTATAGAACCTTTTTGAATTATTCCTTTTGAAGGGTTCTATATAGCACCAAAAAGGATTCTACCATAGCGTGAAACCTGTGGTGAAAGAATGTGTCAACAGGGACAAACAACATTTAACAAAGCTGGCCTGGCGAGACTCAACGGAGGAGCCGGTACCTGAAGACCTGGCAATGACGCGGACGCAAGGAGGCAAGGAGACATGATGGCACTACCAGCAAAAGAGAGACTGGCAAAACAGAAACCATCAAAGACTTCAGTGCGTGAGCTCCGAGGCGAGCAATGGGGATATGGATGCTGGTTGGAAGGTTCAGCAGTGGCTGGGGGCTGTCGGGGGAGTGAGGTGTGGGCAGCACATGGCTCATCTCGCTTTCCATCATGGGTTGTTGGAAGGCAAGCTGGAAGGTAACCAACAGTGACCATCGGCATTGGTGATATCATCACCCCCATCTGCACGGGACTTGGCACAGTGAACTGTGGGGAGTTTTGCCAAATGCAGGAGGAGAGGTTTACCCATGCCATTTGTGCTGGCCAGGATTGTGTGCCCATCCAGGGTGGCATAAAGCCTGTCAGTGGTGACCACCCTCTCAGGGTTGTGCATCTCTATGTGCCGTCCTTCTGGTGTTAATACAGGAGCACTCTTCACAACAGAATCATAGGCTCTCCAATGCCTTACTCTACACCGACAAGACAATACGACAATGGTTGGATTCCTGGACAGTCCAGGTACAGGTGACCACCCTATTCCTAATGCGTTTCCCCCTTTATTTATAATGCACTCTTTGCGATTTTGTTCTGGAACTGGCCCGGGGAAGACTGCTAGTGCTAAGGTGGGGGGTGTGAACGCGTGGGCTTTTGGAAGCGGTGTGGGAGAGCCCTAGCTCGGTAAACTGGCTGCTACCGTGCAGGGATTTTCCACTCAGGGAAATATGTGCTGTCGACCACAGTAGCATTCACACAAGCAGCCCCACTCTTCGCGCTCTTCTGCTTGTCTAAGAGAGAGGGAGGAAGGTAGAAGTGGGAGGTTCAACCTGGGTCATTTCTGCTGATGAACGGACGTGCTGCTCCCTTAGGAGTAGGTGTAGGATATTTTCTACAGAAAAGAAAGAGACCAAATTCATGGAGTTCAACCAGAAGTACTGTGCAGAAGTCAGAGGCCACCCTTCATTTATGTAATTTCCAGTCAAAACAGCCATTAGGTCCGACTTCTTCATTCGTCAATGTCCACCCGTTGCCTTTATTACCGCTTCCATTTGATCCAGGAGACTCACTTTCAGATTTTCATAGATATCCGTGGCTCCCAAGTTCAGTCTTAGTTCAGCAACCCCAAACGCTTTCAGTGGCGTTAAGGTCTGGACTGGTCAGTCCTTTGTTATGAGATCACCAGCAGCTTCTTTGTTGGATGTATGTCTCCTTTTCTCACTGATGAGCTTCTTGAACAGCTACACATGCTTTCAGCCCTCCATAAGAAGGATGGACAGAAATACCTGTGGATGTTCTCAGTAATGAAGCAGGAGTGGAGCTTGACGATCGCCTCTCTATCAGAGATGAAAGCTTGCAGTGCTGTTTATCTGGTGAGGACAGTTATGGTGGGTCTACCAGGTCTTGAAGGTGATTGTCGGGAGTCCGATATTCTTTATAGCTTTTAATCACTTTTTGTTTTCACGTATTTTCTCTTGACTTTCTGAAAAATGAGTGCATACAATATTGTTTTGTATTGGCCAACATGGTATCATCCTCTANGTGGGTCTACCAGGTCTTGAAGGTGATTGTCGGGAGTCCGATATTCTTTATAGCTTTTAATCACTTTTTGTTTTCACGTATTTTCTCTTGACTTTCTGAAAAATTAGAGCATACAATATTGTTTTGTATTGGCCAACATGGTATCATCCTCTACCACCCAAGTCTTACTTTGGACTGAACATTGAAAGAGTTGAACAGGACCTTCTGTGAATAGGCATACGACCATTGGGAAATAATGATCAATAAATGGAAGCCATTGAACACCTGCAAACAATGCTGTGTTAATGGCTGGTCCAAGACTGTTAGAGAACCAACCCTTTTCTCAAGTTATACGGTAGGTCAGCAGGGCCCAATCCTGGTCCTGGAGATCGGGCACCCTGAAGAGTTTAGCTACAAGCCTAATCTAACACATCTGATCCAGGGAATTAAGCCATTCAGGAGAATGTGAATATTAGAACCAAGTGTGTCGGAGCCGAACTCTCCAGTGTGGTAGAACTCCAGGATCGGACATCCAAGTAATTGACATTAATTAATAAAGCTCACAGGCCATCAGTACTACAGGCTTTTAAATCCCGCAAACCCCCAATAATCTGATAATAATATATATATATTTTTCAATGTTTTCATTTTAAGATCTTTGAAAGATGTCCGAAGAGTGTCCACCTCTAACCTTACCTTCGCGCAAACTTCTGTTCTCTGAGAGAGCAGAGCAAGGATAAGGGCATTTCTGTGCGTGACTGTGGGATGGTGACTCCTTGGGTGTATTTGCAGACATTAAGCTTCTTGTCTATAGAAAATCATTTTGTTAAGCCTTCAGGTGCTTTTATACCAAACTACAAGCAGAAACATGACATCCCTGCAATGTTGATGATGTTGGAAGACGGCCAAAGGAAGGTATTATAATGCTCATACTGTTAATAGCAATGGCTTGCTTCTGGGTACATTAATTGGGGTTGCACCAACTAGTTGACTTGTCAGCTTTACTGCTATGCAGTGGCACTTTAGGCTTGAGGTCGACTAGCTGCTGATCACGTGATTATGACACAGCAACATGGACGCCTTAGATAGGACAGGTAACAGGTAAGGAGCCTGGTGATTTAAGGGTTCATATGTCTGGTTTCATGAAGGCCAGCGGTCCTTGTTGGAAAGGGCACATAATGCTTCACTGACCTTTCAGTTTGGTTTTGTTTGTCGGTTATTCTTATTTTCACCAGATTACAGCTCTCCATTTCAAAAGCTTTGCGACTGCACAATAAGAGCTCCCCAATAATAGCCATCATCTCCAAATGGAGTAAAACTTGGTATAGTGGTAAATCTCCCCAGAAGTGACCTCCCTACTAAAATGAGCACAGTGACGGCTCATCCTGGAAGTTACTGCAGAATCCAGACGTGCATCTATAGAACTGCAGGCCTTGCTCACCTCAGTTAAGAGCAGTGGTCATGTTTAGATTATGAAGCGAACCAAAGCTTGGCTCACATTTGCCTAAGAACACCTTGATGACCTCCAAGCTCTTTGGAATGGGAATCTGTAGACTGAAAAATCCAACTGTGCAACTGTTTGGAAGACTTGGGTATTGTTACATCTAGCGTAAAGCTGACACAGCATTCCACAATAAGAACATCGTCTTCTCAGTGAAGCGTGGTGGTGGCAGTGTGATGGTGTGGGGATGCTCTCCTGCAACAAGCCCTGGGTTGCTTGCCAGCATTGATTGAAAGATCAGGTCATCAGTCTGTGATCTGAGGCTCCAGCTTAGTTGGGTTATGCAGCATGACAATAAGAGGCACAAAAGCAAGTCTGAGAATCATCCACCAACAAAACTATCAAGCCAACAGCGTCCTGTGGGCAGCGTCCTGTGGGCAGCGTCCTGTGACCACTGATGAAGGACTAGAGGATGACCAACACTGCACTGTGCAGCAGCAGATGAGCTATCGTCTCTGACTGTACATCTACAAGGTGGACCAGGAAGGTAGGAGTGTCTAATAGAGTGGACAGTGAGTGGACACAGTGTTTAAACACTCCAGCAGACAGTGAGAGACAGTTCTCTCTGTGTCTGTGTGGGTTTCCTCCGGGTTCTCTGGTTTCCTTGCTGCTTTTTTTCCACCAGCCTTTAGAAATCCCCACATCCAGACTGCTAGCATAGCCACTGAGCTTTGGGCTAATGACTACAAACATCATACTTACTAGTCATGGTAGCTATGTAGCTTCTTTCTGCATTGACCAAAAAAGCCTGCCCTTATGTATCCACCGCAAAGGGGATTTTACAAGTCTTCACACCAGAAACTCTAGACTACTGCAGCACGGCGGTAGGAGGAGAGTAGAGATGCTTACATCAGATTTAGTGATGGCTACATCTTTGATTTAGCCCAGAGTGTCCCTTGTATATAGTAATTCACTGTTATATGACATGTTATACTGTAATAAGAGACCTGCGCAGCCACTGACCTCCAGCATTCTGCTGTTTAACCAAAAGGTGGCATCATTTTCTCAGTTTCTTTAGCCAAAGCCTACTTCCCCCCCTTTATGTAGCAAAGTGCAATAGCCATAGATCACCCTTCATTTCTAACATTTCCAGTCAACAGGGCTAGTAACTGCAAGCTATTGCAAGGATATGAAAGCTATCAAGATGCCATTACTGAGAAAAGAAATAGACAAAAAGGAAGAACATTTGCACTAAAACACAATTAACTGGAGATCTGTGATAAAGAGCCAGCAGAAAAGGCAACCAACTTCTAATATGAGGAAAAATTATGAATTCCAGATTTCTCTGGAAAACTGTATACAGCCTGCAATAAATACACACTGAAATTAAAACAGCTACTAAATACAACTGTTACGTAGTTTTATGAATATAAATATATATATTTTTGCTTTTTTTCCTTCACTGAAAAACGAATAACTTGCAGTTCATTGTAAACTGAATTCAATATCACCAAAAGGGTGGTCTCAGATTGTCACACAGTACTGTAAATTGGTTGTTTAGCCTCCCCCTGTCTTGCCCTCTCTATTCTGATTGCTAAATTTTAGCCTCTTTCTTAGCTTCCGCTCTGATTTCCTGCTTGGCTGATGTTTGTTGGGATGCTTGTCTGTTCAAAATCACCGGCCGTCTCTAAACATGCAGATCTGTGGGCTTCAGGACGCTACCAATCAAATGTTTAGACACACCCATCTAAATGGATGTTGTTGGTGATCTTAAAGACTCTACAGGCTTACATTTAACAGCTCCAACTGATGAGAGTCTGAAACAGTCCATATCCTGATATATCCCATATGCTCTTGATGTACCACAGTATGATATTTCTCCATATCTCCACCGATATATATATTTAGTGATGTAAAAACTTTGATCTCTTTTTCTGCACAGTGTAAAAGCTCTAGTTCTCCTTTCAGTTTAGCGAATATTCATGATGGACAGACCAATAGAATTGCTCCAAACCTGCTTAGAAATAAACCTTGTTCTATCAGCCTCTACTGCAGGTTAAGAAAGCTGTTTTATCCTCCTGTAAAGTTCCATTATGGAGGTGTTTAAGGTGGACTTCATGAGTTCTATTTTATAGTTTGATGTCTTCACTTTTATTCTACAGTAAAGCATTAAGATAACCATAAGGAGAACCTTCTATGAGTAGCCGTGTCTGAAATGTTGACTGCTACTGTATGCTGTAAGAAAGCCGTTTACTCTCCACACTGGGAACAGGGGCACCTTTTGCGAACTTCCTAAGAGGGTCCCCTTGGGATCCAAAACAAAGGTGGCATAGCAGGTCCAAAAAGAGATGCTGGAAGGTGAACGCATACCCAAATGAAGAAAGTCTTGGGAGTCCTGGAGTGCAGAGATTTGGACTGGGCAGCTGTGTCCACTCCAGGTGTACCTTTAGCAATCTAGCTTGAGCTGAAAATTCCTGCACTAAGAATGCATATCCATAGTGGCTATCTACCTCGATCCCCTATTATTAATAGAGACTTTCTTACATTCACATCAGCCTCTGGCTTCATGAGCTAATATTTACCGGCTCTAAAGGAGGGAACCTGCGGTGGGAACGTGTAAAAGAGGGGTGGAGTAGCCAACAGTGAACAGAGAGCGGGAGAGACACAGAAATGGTGGAGAAGACTGTTGTTGACCTTGTCCCTCTGGGAGCTCCGACTTCCGGGTTCTGTGGTGTCTTCTGTCTCCAGACGCTGTTTGCTTATTCTAGATTTTGTTGGAGTGTTGCCAGTCATTTTGTTGCTGTTTGTGGAGGAGGAGGAGGAGTATAGGTGCTGAAGCTCCTAGGCCTTTTTTCACCTTAAGAACCCTGGTTCTTGAACCGGTTCTGTTCAGGCTTGGTAGAACTTTGGTGCTATTCAGGGACCTAGTCTGCGTTTGCACCAGGTTTTATTGGAACCAAGAAACATTCCATGATATGTCATCAGCATCAACAGAGGAACCTGTTACTATTCTATTCCAGCTGGCAGCAAACCTTTCGGGTTCCGAACCTGTTTATTTATGGTGTAAATGCACTGAACGGTTCAAGATTAGGTGCGTGATCCGAAGCGGAACCGTTCCACATTGGTGTAAAAAGTCTATCAGTGAACTGTTGAGCAGGCAGAGTGAGTGAAGTTCTGATGACAGGTGATGCTTTATTAAATGTGGATCAGGGCAGGACGGTGGCGTGGTGGGTAGCGTTGTCGCCTCACAGCATGAAGGGTCTGGGTCTGATTCCCAGCCAGGTCGTCCGGGGTCCTTTCTGTGTGGGGTTTGCATGTTCTCCCTCTCTCTGCGTAGGTTTCCTCTAGGTCCAGAGACACGCAGTCAGGTGAGTTGGAGATGCTAAATCGCCCCCATAGGTGTGAGTGCGTTTGCCCTGTGACGGCCCGTTGGCCGGTCCAGGGTCATCTGCCCAATGAAGTTTTTCCCATCTTGAATGAACAGGACGGAAAGGATGGATAGGATGGAAAAGTCCATCTACTGTACTTCTGCTCAACTGACAGACATTATTTCACATACACTCATGGCAGACCTTAGACCATGGGTGCAATGTTGGTCTGACCTGCACTCGTTTGTTTGTCTTTTTTCCATCACTCTTTCCTCCCAAGGATCACATTCATTGTCACCCCCATTTAAACCCTATTGCTTCCTTTAAACTAGAGCCACCAAACTGCATGTACTCACTCTGTTTCTCTCTCTTTCCCTGTCTTCCTGTCTCTCTCCCTTCATCATCTTCTCTCTCTCTCCTTCTTCTCTCTCTCTCTCTTTCTCCCTCCTCCTTTTTCACTGGACTTCATGCCTCCCTGACATACCTCTCCTTTTCTCTCTTTTTCTCTCTCTCTGACTTCCCTCTCTCTCTTCTCTCACTCTCTCACTTTCCATCATCCCTCTCTCCCTTCTCCTTTTCTCTCTCTCTTTCTTTACCTCTCCCTCCTTCTTCTTTCTTTCTGTCTCTCTCTTTGTCTTTCTTTTCTTTCTCTCTCTTTCTATCTCTCCCTATATCTTCTCTCCTACTCTTTCTCTATCTCTCACTTCTTCTTCTCCCCCTTTCACTCCTCTCTCCCCTCTTTTTCTCTCTTACTCCCTCATCCTCTCTCTCACTCTCTCTCATTTTCTCTCTTTGTACCTCTCTTTCTTCTTCTTTTCTCTCTCTACCCATTTACTCTCTCTCTTACCTCTCTCACTCCCTTCTTTTTCTCTCTTACTCTCTCACTCTCTCATTCTCTCTCTATCTTTGTACTTATCTTCTTCTCTCTACCCCTGTTTACTCTCTCTCTTACTTCTCTCTCTCCCGTCTTCTTCTTCTGCTCTCTTTCTCATTCTCTCTCTCTCTCTCTCTCTCAGTCTCTGTCTTTCTTTCTTTCTCTCTCACATTGTTTTACGCCCCCTCGCTTTTCCCTGGACTTCACACCTCCCCACCCCCTTTCTCCTCTCCTCTTCTCTTCTCTTCTCTTCTCTTCTCTTCTCTTCTCTCTCTCTCTCTCTTTCTCTCGCTCTCTCTGTTTGTTTATCTGTTTTTAGGTCAGAGTTAAAGTAGAGTCTAGGATTCTGTTAGTAAAGAGCAGTGTTGTGTTTACTGAGTGAGTGAGTGAGTGAGTGAAGGGAAGGAAGAGTTTGGTCTGAAGGGAATTTCTGTTGGTGTATGTGACCTGGCTGCAGCGGTCAGTGCTTTGGGCAGTGATGAAGGACGTCTCTGTGTGTCTCCGTGGCGGCAGCCAGAGGGCACAGGACCTGTGGGCAGCGCTGTCTGGAACCGCATTTACACACACTACACAGCCTTTCCTCAGAGGCCCTGGAGCCGGAGTGTCCTGCCCGCCGAGGAACGTCCATTACCCTCCGCTGGCTCCAGCTTAGGCTAATATACACCACCGCCAACTGGGCATCACTTCAGGGAGAAGGAGAGAATGATGACACAGCAGGAATGAGTGTGAAGACATCAGCAGGAAAGCAAAGAAAAAGCGAAGGAGTGATAAAATGAAAGAAACATTCAGTTTGACACAATCCTTTCTTACTTTTATAGTCGTACTGTGTCCTAAACCACATGGACAATCGCACGGACAAGTCTGCCCAAACTTAATGAAGACCTGGATGCGGTTTGAGCGGAATGACACAAGTTTTGGAGATGTGTTTATGGAAAAGATTTGGGTGACTATTGACTTCTTCTGTTTGCTGTTAGCCTTGTTAGCCTTGTAGCTCCTGCATTCAAGAGTACCTAAGGCAATTGGGAAAACTGTGTCCCAGTAAACACTGGGATAGGCTCCAGCATCCCCTGCCACCCCAAAGAATATATGGTTCAGAAGATAAACAAATGTATGAATGATTTTTCATATGGCCAAAACTATGGGGACACTAATTATTGAGTTTAAGTGCTTCAGCCACAGCTATTGCTAACAGTATGTACTATCAAGCACATATTCATGCAAACTCCGTGGACAAACACTGGAGGTGAGCAGCACTGAAGCCACAGAGAAACCACACACTGGCTGTAGAGAGTGCCTTTCACATTTTGCAATTTCAAGTTCAAGTGACAGCTTGAATTTGGTGGTGCTATAGCACCAGCAGTGAGGTGTAGAAAGAAGAACAGCCCACAGTAGCTCTGTGCATAAAACTCCGATCAGGATATCTCGGTTGCACCTAAATCTCCTTACAAAAATACTACCAGCATTACAACTTTGAGCTTCTTATTTGTCAGCTTCTTGTTCAAATGCTCCTGTTCCACCTTAAATGGTGCAGTTTTAACATTCTGACACTGACATTCAGTTTCTTGTATGCCAGCTTCTTGTTCAGATCTTCCTGTTCCACCTTAAAAGGTGCACTTTTTATATTCTGCCACTTACATTCAGTTTCTTTTTTGTCAGGTTCTTGCTCAAATATTTTCCTGTTCCACCTTAAATGATGCAGTTTTTGAAATTCTGGTGCTGGCGTTCAGCTTCTTATTCGCCAGCTTCTTGTTCAGATTTGTCTATTCCAGCTCATAATGCTTCAGGCACCAGAATGTACCTGCAGCACCATTTAAAGGTGGAACAGGAAAATTGGAACAAGAAGCTCGGGAATGTCTGTAAAAGTAAGTAGTAAGGAAGTAATGATTATTAAGCTGAATCTAAACTGATTTAACATTAAAAACACAATACAACATTTGAAACACTGAGTTACTACACTGTACAAATAATATGGCTGCTAGGTAGGACCGTTGATGGGTTGAATAAATTGCTAGAACTTCGGTGCTGGATAATCATTTTGTTTTGTAAGAAGTCATTTTGTGTTGTGAGAAGTTTGAGAACCTAGATTTTGAGTATCGTACCTATAAGGTAGGTAGCCTAATATTCAGCCTAACTGGTAGAAGTTATAGGATAAATTTTGTTTTATTTCTTATTTATAGAAATAAACCAATCAATCAATCCATCCATCCATCCATCAGTACACCACTAATGTCTTCAAATCCTATCCCCTCCCATTAAGTTTCTAATAAGAACTGGAACTTGAATTAATTTTTACGGCCCTTTTGCATCTACCAGCAATAGCCAGGGAACGTTAGCAGACCTCCACCACACCGAATTCTCACCACAGAATAGCTAAATTAGGACCTTTCTCAGGCTTGTTTCTTTAAGTAGAAAGTTTTGAATGCTGTGAGGTGAAACTGGAGAATTCGCAGTTCTAAAGACCTAATGGTGTGACATTACAATTCTGAGCATGTCTCAGACCCCGGGCAGCCAATGAGAACGCAGCATGCATACATTTTGGGTTGGTGGTGGGTGGGGGTGGTTGGTGATCGGACAGAGTCACAGATGGGCCACAACGACACACAGGTCAGCCTGACGCAACCAGACGAAACCTGATCTCAAGGGGTCCCAACTGGGGCCACTAGTAAGCTAAGCTAGCATGTCCGGCAACATTACTATTCCTGAGCTCATTATTACAGACATCACACTGTACTTCTCTCTCTCAGTCTCCAGACTGGCTCACAGTGGCCATGAAACCCAGTTTATCTAGCTGATCTGTCCAGGATCTGTCCACATGTATGTTCTTCGGTAGCTTTGCATGCCGGAAAAGTTTTGCAGAATGCTGGTAGACACACCATTCAGCCCATTGAGAAACTGGAGCACCGGTGGTCTTTATTGCAATTCCGCAGGATAGTACATTGGAATTACATGTCTTTCTAAAGACCCCCTGGTGCAACCGCAGCACACCATACAGGACTACATTGAGGTCACATTCACAGCAGAGTGAAACAAGTGCAGAGCATACAGTAAAGTCACCAGACGATGGATATACAGAACAGTAAATGAACCAAGTGGATAATAACATTCTAACATGACCAGTACACATGGCTAAACACACTGGGACTCCTCCCTCCTGCTCCCTACATACTGCACTACGTAGGAATTTAAATCCTGGCTCCTGCAGCCCAACAGCACATAGTGCAGCTAACAAACAGTCATCTGGGATTCTGACACATCCATACTCTACAAGCAGTGTACTGTTTGTCTGTAGAAGCTAGAACCATGTAAGTCAAACCTTACATGGTACATCATTTAGAGAGTAGGAAGGCATTTGGGACTCTGATGCTACTTCTGATTGAAACAAAGACATTTCAAGTGTGTAAGACTATCAAGTGATGTTCTTCAAGCCTGTGGTTCCGTCTTCATCAGTACACTCAAGTTCAGTTGTTGTGAGGTGGTCATGTCATTTACAGTGGAAACAGAGGAAATGTGCTAATCACCGCTTTCTCTTTGTATTCTCTTTGTAATGGCACCCCAATCATGGAATCACCCTCATGCAACCAGTGACAGGCATTGTTCTCTGGGGAGACACGTCTTGGCAGGTGTGTCCTGGTGTGTGTGTGTGTGTGTGGCAGCAGAAGTGTGATTTAGAGCTGTAGTTTCATATTTAACGAGGGGAAGGATTCCCAGACTAATGTGTGGGGCCCCAGGGAGGGTGTGTGTGTGTGTGTGTGTGTCTCTGTGTGTGTGTGTGTGTCTCTGTGTGTGTGTGTGTGTGTATGTGTATACTAGAGAGAGTGTGTGTGGAGCAGGTGTGGGGGGGTTTGATGGCCCTTTGATGGCCCAGGACTGTGATTGTTTACTCTCAAAGAAAAAAAACAAAAAAACAACCTGTGCTGAGTGCTGGAAGTGAATGGAGTCACCGGAGCTTCTCTGTAACTCCAGTTCCGTTTCTCAGCAGAACCTGCAGAACTTAGCAGAGTCACATTTCAGATTCCAGCCATAGAGCTCGGATATGTGTGTGGGGTGTGCGTGTGTGGGTGCGTGTTTGTTTTTGTATATTTACAGAACAGTAATGTCACAGAAGCAGTTTTATGGTAGTAAAACCACAAACAGAGACCATCTAACCATCTTAAGGGGATTAATATACTCATATATATATGCATACAGTGTATATATATGCGATTAAGTATTATTACATATAGGTACACACATAATATGTCCCATATACTTATAAAGTACATGGTCAAAGAAAAACAAGTATCTCCAAAAATTCCAAAATAGAGGGCAAAGCCTTCATAACTTCTAATGTACATCAGTGTAAAAATTCCAGAATATTCCAGACACTTTCAAAGCATTTCTGTTGTTTTGTAGATCATGAAATATTCAAATTTAATGGGCAATGGGCTAATTTAATGTTTTTTTGGGCAAATTATTATGTAATTATTATTCAATTATGTAAAGTATCATGACTAATAGAAATGGTTTCAAAATATTTGAAAATAATCTTGCTCTATTAACTTTCATTTGCATTTGGAACATTTCTGTTAGTTCATTGATCATGAAATTTTCACACAATGTAATAGACAGTGCTTTTTGCATGTTATTATGTAATTATTATGTAATTATTATATAATTATGTAACATCATGACTAATAGAAATGGTTTAAAATTGAATTTTGTTTCATTAACTTTCATTGAAAGTTAAAAATATTTTTGACATATGAGGTTTGTCACAATAAATAATTTTTAAAAGACAATTTAAAAAAAAAAAAATATACAAACAGTATATATCTAACAAAATCCAAGTATCTCCAAAATGGCAGCTTTACAGGAGAAGGCAAAAACAGAATTTTAATGTAAGTCAATGGAGTCAGACTTTTTTCCATGCAATTTGGGCCATTTCTGTTGGTTCATTTGTTATGAAATTTAATAAAAGTAAAAATCCACAAAAATGGAGGTATGTGGTTTTCTTTCGAAAGGCATATATACATACATGCCTTTACATTGTGGGCAAATGGTTACATTGACTGAAATTACACGTAAGGTGTGTTTTTTCCTTCTCCTGTTAGGTTATCATTTGGGGGATACAAGGTTTAGTTCCCACAGCAGTGGTATATAACATGACACCATGGCCTAACATTGTATGAAAACATCATTCCGTGTGTGAGTGTGTGTGTGCAGGTTGATGGGTATGTGAGATGGTAGCATGGGGGGTAAAGTGTCAGGTTCGTTCTACAAACACACTTGGACTCACTCGACTAATTCTAACAGACACTTACACAAACACTGTTTATAGCTCAGCTCCCTGGTAACTGAAACCCTGATGAAGTTACAAGAGAGGTGATGGCAAGTCTGGATCATGGATCCAATTTAAAGCTCAGAGTTTAGCTGATGGGAAAACCAGGAAGACAGACGAGTATGTAATATTCATATGTCACCAATGAATTCAAGTGTCAGACACACCACATGCTGGAGCTTCATCCTATACTATAACAGCACATATACAACATTTATTTACAGTTTCTTTGAATGGTTCAAGTTATTTATTTCTCAGGAGAAGACATAAGATTATACCCTAGCAAAAGGAAGGTCAAAGGAACATGTTCAGGGGATTGGTAATAACCATGCAAGACCTGGAAGACCACCAAAACATAATCCACAGATTTCACAGGTTTCTCTCCATCTGTCCACTGTGAGAAGACTACTGAAAGGATGCTCCCACAAAGAAGTCTTTCTTAACAAACTTGGGCAATGATATGGGCAATATTTATTGAGCTACACATACAGAAGTAGTGTCTCTCAGTATGGTGTCAGGCTGCCGTATTTGCTAACCCAACATGCCAGATGTCTCAGAATGGAGCTGTATAGGTTCCTAATGGTGTCCTGTGATAATCCATCCCATGTAGCTTGAATATCCTCACACAGTTCCTGCAGATGGTGCAGTAGGGGTGGAGGTGGAGTGACACCTTCTGGACGTGTGACACGTGACAATAAACCGTTCATCTTGGTGCTGACCACGGTGCCTCCACACACGGATTCGTTGGTCGTCTCCACCAAGACAAAAGCGGGACTCGTCACTGAAGATGACCTTCTGCCATTCTGGGTCACTCCATGACAGTCTGGCACGACACCATTGTTTGGTGACGTTGATGTGGTGTTAAGGTCAGTCGTCGTAACGGTCTGCGTGCATGTAGTCCTGCGTCGTGCAGCCGTCTGCCAATGGTGCTGCAACCAACAGGATGACTCTGCATACTTTATTACCCTGTTCTTCAGTGGTCAGGACCCCCCTTCAGGACCACCACAGAGCAGGTATTATGTGGGTGGTGGCTCATTCTCAGCACTGCAGTGACATGCAGTGATGTGGGGATGGTGTGTTAGTGTGCGTTGTGCTGGTGTGAGTGGGTCAGACACAGCTCTGTGAGTAACAGAGTATACAGAGAAACAGATGGACTACAGTCTGTGACTGTAGAACTACAAGGTGCTCCTATATGGTCAGTGGAGCTAGAATGTAGATACAAGTTGTAGTGAATGTAGATACAAGGAAACCCACAGGTGGCAAGACCCGCCTCTAAAGAAGTAACTTTACAGTAGATGAAACATAAAATGTTTTTACTCCAAGCCATTTTGGGCCATTTCTAATGGTCCATTCATTTCCACAGTGTAAAGGAGATTTGCTGTGTTCAAAAGATGTGGGAAAATAATAATCTGCACAAATAAAGATACAGATTTTCGCCCAGAGATGACATACAGATATGAAAACAACACAAATTCAGTATGCTTATTGTGCCGAAACCTCATAAAACAGAGGAGAAAGTCTAAAAATAAGCACTTCACTGAATTTGTCTTCAGCAGTCAATCTGAGCGCGCTCTGTGGTTTAAGCCGGGGAAGTGAATGTAACTTAGCGCTTGATGACACAGCTCACTGTTGACATAGCAAACTATCAGTTACAGTGTTAATTGAACATCTAATAGTTAGCATACATGAGATGACTCGCAGTAGGGCATATCTCACCGGGTTTATTTTGAGATTGTGGCCACATTTAATGATCAGTACAGACTGACGCTATGCTGAGACTCCCCCCAACAACTTTCCCAAAGTGCAGCTATAAAAGATGCATTTGAGGGGATACTTTAATATAGACACCTTCTGAATCCTGCCAAGCCAAATTCTANCATTTGAGGGGATACTTTAATATAGACACCTTCTGAATCCTGCCAAGCCAAATTCTATTTGCATGTTACACTTGTTTCTAAATAAGCTTGCGGTTTTGTGCCGTGAGGGTGGGGGTGAGGGTGGGGGTGGACTGGAGTCCGAAGATGGAACGAGTGAGGAGTTTGCCAAAGTGAAATCATGAATGCTCTCTTTCACTAGCTCACACCTTTGAAGCAAGCTATAATTGCAACCCTCTTATTTCTCCAGTCAAGACGGTCACTGAGGAGATTATGCTAAGCTTTAGCGTTTTAGCGTTTGGGGAGAGCTTTACTTTGCTGATATATGTCAGCTAACTGTCATTTAATCTTTGCTTCAGGCTAAGTCCCATCAGATCACAAACAGCAAAATCTGTATTTGTGGGCTAAAGAGGAAGAAAGTGTGGTAGAGACTAGTAGCTACTAGTAGCAGTAAAAACTAGAAGCAGAGTGAACATTTCCTATTTCAAATATGAAGTCAACTAATTTCTGTCATGTCTCCAGCCTTTTAGTCTCTAGCCCCAGCATGGGATCCTTTCATAGCGAAGGAAAAGGTGAACCAAGTCAAAACCAAGACATGAACCCCTTGAGTCCAAGTCAAGATCACAACTTGGACTGGACAAAACAGAGTGACAAAGACAAAGACCTAGAGATATTGAGTTTGAGTCAAGACCAAGACCACAAGAGTACGAGACCAAGTCAAGTCCCTGACCTGGACACTTTAAATCCAAGTCAAGACTGAGAACAGAACTAGGGTAATCAGAGTTAAGACCAAGGCCTGTACATATTGAGTCTGACTCAGATTATTCGTTTCCTACATCTTTTAAACACAGTAAATGTCCTTTACACGAGGTCATGAGTGGGTCAAGTCAAAACCAACAGCTGAACACAATGAGCTCAAGTGAAGACCATGACTTGAAGTGGATGAGACCAAATCAACACAGAGACCAGGACACACTGAGTCTGAATCAAAACCAGGACCATGAGTCAAGGCAGGAACCTGAACCCAAGTCCGAGACACATTTAGGCACACATTTAGTTCGAGTCAGCACCAAAACCACGAGGGACACATGTACACATTGTACACCTGTACACATTAAATCCGAATCAAGATTGAGACCAGGAGTGGTGAAAGCCAGAGCCAAGACCAAGACTAAGAGTGGACAAGACCTGAACATATAAAGTCTAAGTTAAGACCAAGTCCACAAGAATGTGGAACTGAGCCAAGACAGTGGCCTGAACACACTGAATCTGACTCAAGACCAGGGCAAAAGTGGGCAAAACCAGGTCAAAACCAACACCTAAACACAATGAGCCCAAGTGAGGACCACAACTTGAAGTCAGTGAAAACAAATCAACAGAGACCAGGACACATTATATTCGAGTCAGGATTGCAACCAGGAGTGGGCAAGTTAGAGTTAAAAACAGTCAAAAAAAAGTCAAAAGCAAGACCTGAACACAGTCCAAGTCAAGATCTGGACATACAGTCGAGACCAAGACCACATGAGGACGAGGACAAGTCAAGTCCCAGACCTGTACATTTTGAATCCAAATCAAGATTGAGACCAGGAGTAGACTACTCAGAGTTAAGACCAAGGCCTGTACATATTGAGTCTGATTCAAGACCAAGACCATGAATAGGTGAAAGTCAGGACTGAGACAAGACCAAAGCCAGGAGTGAAACCAAGTCAAAACTGAGACCAAGACCAAGTCAAGACGTAGAGCTGGACACATTGAGTCAGAATCAAGACTCAAGGTTGATCCCCTGAATCAACAGGACATGACTGAAGTGCCCTTGAGGAAAGGCACCTAACCCCCAACTGCTCCCAAGTTGCCATGGATAGGGCTGCCCATCGTTCCAGGCAAGTGTGCTCACTGCCCCCTAGTGTGTGTGTGTGTGGGTGTTTCCCTGCATTCCCTGAGGTCAAATGGTAAATATATATATATATATATATACACTATTTAATAGGTATATAGATATATATACTTATCTTGGTCTTGTAATAGCTACTCATTGGAGAATTTTGTTATTTGTCATATGTCTGAATGTTAACAGATCAATATTAATTACAGTTGATGCTTTCAAAAACATACATGTCCTCTCTATAGATCTCTTGGACTGTTGTAGGAGCCATATTTGAGTTAAACTTCTTTTCTTATTTTGATTTAGATTCTATGGCCTTTCACTTAAGACTTTTATTTTGACACTTGCCACATTGGCACGTGATACACTACCAGTTAAGATGGCGTATTCCTTAGGCACATGTGGGCCTCATAGCTTAGACATGGATGATGCCGGGAACAAACAGTTTTATACCGCTTATGCTTAATGCTTAACCTTCTACAAACTCACCTTTGTTTGTCATTTTGAAACTTTGAATTTGCATGTGCTGCTAGCTGATTGCAGGATTTTGTTAGTGAATATGAGTCTAATGACGCTAATGTGAAGCTGATGGATTACGAGAAACATGCCTAAACAGGACTGTAAGCTTTATATTTTATCCATAAAGACTTTATTTCTTTGTTTCTGCTAATTCGTTTTTCTAGATTTTCAAACAGCGAAAGTTAATGTTATAATTTAGCATAACTGGCCGTGTTGTTTGGTTCAGAGTAAAGGCACTTTCAATGAGATTTACTCTGATTTCTTTCTAAATAAAGCACTGCCAGGACTATGAGGCTTACCCTTGCACTCCCAAGTAAGAATTAAGTATATTCTAATGTACTGGAAATGTACTTTCATATCTGCAAGTATATTTCAAGCAAATTATTGTTTGACTGTACTAAATACAAGTGCACTATATATACTGATTGCTGATCGCTTTGCTTATAATAATTGCGAGTACATTTTACCTCAGTTGTACTTCAGTGTACTTAATGTAAGTGTACTTATTTGCATTCAGGTAGAAATTTCAATATATTTCCAATGTACTGGAAATGCACTTTACTTTGCATACTTAAGTCATTTGCAGTAATGATATATATTCAGCATTTGAAGTATACAGTTTTTGAAAAAAGGACAATTTCAGTACATTGATCATGAGTGTAAGGAAGTTTACTAAGTATACTTAAATTAAGTGGGCTTAAATTCTTGTGGGCTTTCAAACTGGTGCAGATGTGTGTGGTTTTACAAGGTAAAGCTAAGTACCGAGTAATGAGATTACCTTTCTCCAAGCAGCAATCCTGTTGCACTTTGAGTTTCCCACTGTTTAAAATAACCCAGCTACTTCTTCCCAACGTCTTCAAGAAATAGGCCAATAGAAATGCTCCAAAATGACTTGGAGTAAAATCTTACCTTACAGTAAATGTTAAGAACATGGTTGTGTTGGCACAGCGCTGATATACTCACCTCATGAACTTGGGAAAATCCCACACGCTCTCCTCCTGTTCTCCCCATTTTCTCTGCTGTCATTCTTTCTTAAAGCACTTCTCTTCTCATTCCTTCTCCCTTTCCTTCTCTTTAGCTGGGCTCGGAGCTGGACTGGAGTCAGCTCCTTGCTAAAGTCCAGGGCTTGTTGAGGCAGGTCCTTGAAGAAGAAAGAGCCTTTCTTCAGCCTGATAGGCCGATGTGACGAGGGCCCTCAATAGCTCGACTCCTTTGAAGAGTGACTTGTGAAGCCTGTCCCTGAAAGCAGGAATTTGATGTATTCAAGTGACTGGGCATCAGGCCAAAGATGCACTTCAACTCCTCTGGGTAAAAGGCCTTGCCCACAGGCTCTTGCCTTCAGCTACACAAACTGCTGCCATGAACTGATTCTGAACTGAGTGTTCTGTGGTTCGGCTGCTGCAACAAGCGTTATCTTAGTAACTAACATTATTTTACTAGCTGATCTCTTTGCTTGTTGCATGGAATAAGATACCGAGTAAATCCATCCATAAATTGATTGAATAATCTTGTAATGTTCTTGTATTGATTTCATAATGAGAGAATATGAGATATTGGGGAGAGGACATATTAAGCTTGACAGTGTTTTCTCTTTCCTTTGGTGTGTTATGGAGCTTTTGTGCTTGTAACTATTCTGCGAAGTTACAAAGTCCAAAGTACACTCCCACAGAAAACGTTTTTCTCAGCTGCCTGAAACACCTCATTGGAGTTCCAGCCTTTTCCTCTGTTACATGATGACATCATTTTGGAACACCATTTTTATTACCCACCCACCAGCAAATTCAACACCCTCACAGTTTTGCATGTGCATTGCATTGTATACAGATCTATTTGCAGCACATTCACCACTATCTGACTCTACAGGGAGAGGAAACCAGTATTTATGTATTTACCAAGTAGTAATTGTGGTGAAGATAAAGGAGCTTACTAAAGCTTGCATGGAAAGTTACATTAAACACCATTTTACACACTACAGAGCCATACAGCAAAGAATTTAAACATGCCTGTTTGTACAACTGGTTGTAGAAATAAGCAAGTAGAACAATCATGGAACCACAAGCAATAATTCTGGGATAGATTTCACAATGCACTCTTAAAATGAATGATAAAAAAGGTAAAAGAGTCACACAGAGAACAATAAGCAAATAACTCAAGCACAGAGATGCATGCCTAAATTTGCATACACATTTACACCATTTACAAGCATGAATCAGATCTCTTTTGGAGTGACCATGTGCCCTGGTCAGACAAAAACGAAAATATAACTATCCTGCAATAATTCAGTTTGCTATGTTTGGAGAAAGAAAGGTTGACCATATGATCCCAAGAACACCAAACCCACAGTGAAGGACAAGGGTGCATCATGATATACCATTTAACATTCTTCTCAACTTTTATGTAGGGCACATTTTGAGTCACCATAGCTTAAAGAAGAAGGTGTTATATTTAACTCAACCTGATTATGCCATCTCTACCAATCGGCAGAGGTATGTTAGGCTGTTTGTTGATTGCAGGCTGCAGATTGTTTTTGGTGGACTTTTTGAAGGTAAGCTCATTTTATCAGCATATTAAAGTTTCAGAGATTTTGATGAACAGAATTATGTAACTTTATACAATAAAGAAAAGTCTAATGAGGGTAAAATACACTCATTGTCAAAAGAATAGTTACGCAAACAGCTGCACGCAGAAAGAATCAACCAACAGGAATAAAACTTGGTGGGTAGATTTTGACATTGTGAGACGTGCGAATGATTCAAGTTTCACGCTCTGCCGCACCTGTGACATAAGCAAGGACGACCCTTATTGCTGTACCTCACTGACCCAACAGCCATGATTACAGACATTCAGTGAGCAGTGATGCCTCCATGAGTCATCCATTTAGTGCCAGAATCTAGCAGGACTACATGCACACAGCAGACTACATGCACACAGGTCGTTACGGCGACTGTCCTTAACACCACGTCAACGTCATCAAAGACCGCAATGGTGTCGTGCCAGACTGTCATGGAGTGACTCAGAATGACAGCAGGTCATCTTCAGTGACGAGTCCCGCTTTTGTCTTGGTGGAGACGACCAACGAATCCAGTGTGGAGGCATCGTGGTCAGCGCCAAGATGAACGGCTTGTTGTCAAGAGTCACATGTCTAGAAGGTCTGGTGTCACTCCACCTCCACCCCTACCGCACCATCTGCAGGAACTGTGTGAGAATATTCGAGCTGCATGGGATGGATTATCACAGGACACCATCAGGAACCTCTACAACTCCATGTCGAGACGTCTGGCATGCTGCATTAGCATACATGGCGGCCTGACACCATACTGAGAGACACTACTTCTGTATGTGTAGCTCAATAAATATTGTCCATATCAGTCTAAATGTATCATCATTTATTGTTCCTGGTGACCTTTATCTTCCTTCTCAATAGCACTGCAATCCCACACCTCCTTCTGGCTGCAACTAGAAAAATGAATCTGGGAAGAATTTGGACATTCCAACAAAACAACAATCCCAGCATAGATCATGCATTAGTTTCTAAATAAGACGGTGAAGATGCATGTATGGTAAAGCCAGTCCCTTTAAAAAGTCTGAGGGACCTTCATAAGTCTAGGTCATTAAAGATAGTTTACCACAAGAAAGGTGGCAAAACTGAACCACAATGCAGCAAAAAGCAAATTCTTTCTTCCTGTAGTTATCCTCACACTCTACCTGCCAAAAACGGCTTTGCAGCAAAGTACTAATGTTACTAATTTGTGGAGTCTAAATATGATTCCCTGTCAATTTAGTTTTTCTTCAAATACTTTTTTGTTTATGCTTATGAACACATCTTTTTTTGTTCATATACACAAAGAAGAAGGAGAAGTCTGGCACTGCTCAACCCCAGCAAGGTGTTGACTGAATTTAGGCGGGTGAATCTGGCAATGCTCCAGCTTTCCCTTGGCGTTCTCTCTCTTTGGTGTACATCTGTGCAGGTCCCTGCTGGTTCCAGGGCAGAGCCAGGATATGGAGATGAAAAAGAGCAGAATCAGGCTTTTCATCCACTGCTCAGGTGCAGTTCTGCTTAGAAAGAACAGTTCAAGACAGGCTTACACGGTGTTTAGTGTTAGCATTCAACAGCAACCCGAATGGAACATACAGTCCAGTGCAAAAGTCACGGGTCACTCTTCTTTTCTGTCATTTCCAGTCAAAACCTCCATTAAGTACAGTTTTTTTTTCCAGGAGATGTTTATCAGGAGATTAGATATAAGATAATACACTTGCCAAGGAACGTATGTGAGTTTTCAAACAAGATACTGAAAAAATAGGACACAAATCTGCCCCATCAGATAAACACCACTCAAAGCTTCCGTCTGTGAGAGAGAGGAGAACATCAAGCTCCACTCCTGCTTCAGATCTGAGAACATCTATCTGTTTCTGTCCATCCTTCATCTGTTAGAAGATACCTCAACACTATAGAGGTCCGAAAGGAGGTGTAGCTGTTCAAGAAGCTCCTCACTGAGAAAAGGAGACACACACATCCAACAAAGGAGCTGCTGGTGTTCTCAGAACAATGGACTGACCACCCCAGAGTCCAGAACCTCAACATCATCGAATGTGTTTGGGGTTACTTGTATTGTGAGATGCCAGATAGTAAGATCCAACCCCCTGCTTAACAGTTGACACGGGGATCCTTTCATCATAAGCTGAGCCTTTTTCATTTCAAACATTTGGTGATGATGGTGCATGAAGAGTCCCATTTTACTGCATCAGTCCATGCCAGCAGTCCACAGTTTCCAAAATGCCTCTGCATGGAGTGTTTCCTTCTAATGATTCATCCATGCAGATCATGTTTGTGTAAGGAATTAGGCACAGTATGATGGACCACCACTCTTGTCCTGCAGAGCCTTTACTGTCACATGGGGGTTTTGCTTTGCCTTTCTGGTCAGCATACATGCAGTTCTATCTGGGAATGTTTTGGTCTTCGAGAACTTCCAGTTCCCCTTAGTATATATATATTCTATATATATATATATATATAACTTTATTGTCATTATTGCAATGCAGGGTTGTACAGTATAACGAAACACAGCCAGACCCCTTCTCCAGTGCAGTGATTAATATATCT
>CM067477.1:29535687-29548032 GCA_034552555.1 Semaprochilodus insignis
TGTACAGTAGCTCAGTAAGTGTAACGCGTTCGTGTACTGTAAGTAGTGTGTTGGTGTACAGTAGCTCAGTAAGTGTAATGCGTTAGTGTGATGTAAGTAGTGTGTCGTGTACAGTAGCTCAGTAAGTGTAACGCGTTCGTGTACTGTAAGTTATGTGTTGGTGTACAGTAGCTCAGTAAGTGTAACGCGTTCGTGTGCTGTAAGTAGTGTGCTGGTGTACAGTAACTCAGTAAGTGTAACGCTTTAGTGTGATGTAAGTAGCGTGTTGGTGTACAGTAACTCCGTTAGTGGAACGTGTTAGTGTGCTGTAAGTAGGGTGTTGGTGTACAGTAACTCAGTAAGTGTAACGTGTTAGTGTGCTGTAAGTAGTGTGTTGGTGTACAGTAACTCAGTAAGAATTATGACACGGTGAAGCGACATGGTAATAGATTGATTCCTATAACCCTGATAGTGAGAGGATAGTGGACCACTGTTGGCCCACTAACAGCATAGCTGGTGGTCCACTGGTGTTTTGCTCTGTGTTTTCTGGCCGGCCCGCTGTCAGTCAAGGAGATGTTTGGACAAAATGCCATTTTTCATTACCTGTTTTCCTCTTACAGTCAAATTTATTTATTCTTACTTTCATTTTTCTTTGTAAATGAGTAAATACATTGTTGTGTCAACATAAATTATTATTTATTTATTATTATATCAGGTCTAGCTTTTTTATTCTCTCTGTCATTTATAATATTTATCTTTGTTTATTTTCTAAAATAAAAGTCTCTATGCATTTAAAATCTGCTGGAGGAGATCAGAATGTAGATACATCTTAAATGCAGGACGGTAATCTGGGTGGCCCAAGGGTGGACCAGCAGTGTCAAACAGTCAGCGGGGTGCCGACCTTACAAAGCCAGCGGACCGATATATGCTCGCTATGTGGGAAATTCTTTGGACCAATCATAGACACGGTGGTCCGAGTTCCACAGATTCTGCTCTCTGAGTGTTTTGTTCCTACCAGCAATTGGTTGCAGTTCTCAGCAGTGTGGTGGTGAACATGGAAGAGAAATACTTCCATTTAACCGCTGTTTCTCCTTTCCCCACTTTATATGACACGTCTTTGTATATATACATTTGAAGAAAAATTAAGCATGGAAGAAAGTAGCCAATATTGATGGTGTCTGTGAATATTAGATATTGATGGTTAGTTAGGTCATTCGATAGCTAGCTAGGTTAGCTAGTATGATAACAGGTCAATAAAGCTAGCCATGAATGCAATCAGTTAGGTTTCCATACTAATTTGTCAAGGTTGTCAATTGGAACATGTGCTTTTAACACTATCTAGCTTTCCTCCTGGACCTTGTACATGCCCACACGCAACAGCATGAGTGGTCTTAAACATACCCACAAAAGAAGTAGCCTAAATCAGTGTTGCCCCTTGGCGTGAGTAAGTGTCTGTGAATGTGCATGTTTGTGTGTCTGCCCATTGACTGGTGGTCTGTCCAGGGTGGTTCCTGTCCTCCGCCCAATGAGCACTGGGATATGCTCCAGCTCCCACCGTGATCCAAAAGGATGGGGTCCCATAAGATTATATTAACCCATAAGAGCCCACAGTGACGTATGTGTCACAAGCCTTTTAAAAGGCTGGAAAATTCCTTATACAGCTTCATCCTTCACTTAAACACATGGAGTCCCTGAGTGACCTACACCGAACATCCTGGATGCAGTCACATGACAGTTGGTGAACATATGACCTCATTTAGGAAATGTTTATAGATGTACACAGCCTATGCACTGTAGGCATGTGCACCTGTTTCATACATTAACCCATGAGCAGAACGCTTCCAATTTGTGCCTGTATCTAGCACAAATGGCTTACTTCAGGCCCTCAGTCTTTGGCTGAGCCATTTGTTTGAAACAGAATGTTCAGAAATTGCTTAGGCATTAGAACCTGCCTGCTGAAGATCAGCTTTTTATTATCTTTCACAGGTGAAACTGAGAGGTGGGCGGAGCTACGTCACAAAGACGTACTTAAGCAATATAAGACAAACGCATGATGGAGGCAGTGTTTTCAAACACGTCTTCACACACGTTCAGATGGAACCCGCATTCTCTAAACAATCTAGGTTTTTGACTTCCATGTATAATCCATACAAACATGGTCCTCATGATGGAGACCTGTTGAAATGTATGGGAGATCCAGGGGTCTGCGAGTAGGAGATTCCCACTTGATTTAGCTTATATTATCCGTACAGTAGAAGACTCCGAAGACTGAAGTCTGACACCTTCTCACACATCCACATCACTATTTGCACGAGACCAGACTAAAAACTTGTGATAATATTAAACACAGTTGATTTAATCGAAACATCAAGACCAGAGTTAAGACAGTTAAGCATATTGAGACACATGAGGTTTTATTATTATTATTTGTCTATTGTTTGCGTGAAATAGCTAGAAAAGCCATTTGGTGGAAGGCCGGCATTAGGCTAGGGAAAGTTTAACCCTGAAAACTGTGTTTGACATTATGCTCCACATTGGCCTCTTTATTCTAAAGCAGGTGGTTGGAGGCACAAACACTAACTTTGTGCTAGAAAGTGGCTTAATTTATGCAAATTAGTCGCTGAGGGGAGCGTTGCACCTGTACACTTCAAGTTCAACCTTGTACATCAACAAATAACAAATTGGTAACACTTTCCATGTTACAGTGTTGACTAACTAACATGAAGCCACGCGTTAGTTAATATGAAGTAATAACAATGACCATGTTAAGTAAACATGTTAACAGTTGTTACATGTTTACTGAATGTTAATTAACTACTGTTCATGTATTACTTCATGTTAATTAATACATCATGTTAGTTAACGCTTACTGTAAAGAGTTGCCAACAAATTATACTTAGCTGCAACACAATTTACATGTTCACAGTTTTGGTGTCATGCTCAGAAGGAGAGATGAGAAGATATGAAGAACCAAGAAATGAAGAGACCTCCAAGAGCTGACGAGGCGAAAGTTGGCTTCCTGTTCCGCCAATTGTTGTTTTCCTGTTTCACCTTAAATTATGCTGCAGCTCCATTTTTACAGTTTAAGGTGGAATGGGAAACTTCCAACAAAAAGCTGAGGTGCTTGGATGTAGCGTAATTGCATCCCAACTGCACTTGTTTTTGCAAAATCTGTTTCATTTAAGGTGGACTGGGAAAATTCGACTAAGAAGCTGAGGCACCTGAATGTAGCTGCAGACCTTTTAAGGTGGAACGGGAAAACTGGATCAAGAATAGTTCGAATTACAGCAGAATGGCTTGGAATCTCTATTGGTATGTATACTATGACTGAACTCAACCTGAAGTAAACAAAAAAGGGACCCCCTTATATCAAGTGCGCTCTGTTTTCATTGTACCCGGGGGTGTGTAATAAACAGAAATAGTTCTAGTTCCATTTTTGGAGAGGCATAGCTTTGTGACACTGTGAGTTATGTTAGAGCAGAGTAAACTCAGCACTTCAGTCCTGTAGTCGTCCAGGCCTGGAGTCTGCCCTACATGTGCAGCGTTTACCATGCTTAAAGGCTTCTGCTGTATCTCCTATCTATCAATCTGATTTAGTGATGGGATTCATCACTCCGGAAAAAACTTATCGCTGTGATTCCATAAACCTGTCTTGTGCTGAGGTAAATTGAAACTTGATATTGAGTGCTGTAATCTGTAAAAGACAGACAAATTTCCTGCACTTGACAGTGCCGGTGCGTGAGCTTGTTGGACCCACCACGTCACTGTTCTTGTTCTTGATAGCACTTACGGCTGTCTGGGGCAGCTCTAGCAGGGGAGAAATCTAATGGACCGACTTGTTTGATAAACCCATATACATTCATCGTCAAAAGGAAAGTTGCACAAATAGCTGCACCCAGAAGGAATCATTCGAGAGGAATGAAACTTGGTGGGCAGGTTTGACATTGTGAGACATTCAAGTTTCCCTCTCGGCCACGCATGTGACGTAGGCAAGGACGACCCTTATTGCTGTATCTGACTGGCCCAACAGCCACGATTGAGCAGTGATGTCCTCCATGAGTCATCCTGTTAGCGCCAGCACCATTGGCAGACGGCAACACGATGCAGGACTACATGCACGCAGACCACTACAAGGACTGTCCTTAACACCACGTCAACGTCACCAAAGACTTCAATGGTGTTGTGCCAGACTTTCATGGAGTGACTCAGAATGGCAGCGGGTCAACTTCAGTGACGAGTCCTGCTTTTGTCTTGGTGGAGACGACCAACGGATTTGTGTGTGGAAGCACCGTGGTCAGCACCAAGATGAACGCTTTGGTGTCACTCATCAAATGTGCAGAAGGTCTGGTGCCACTCCACCTCCACCCCCACCGCACAATCTGCAGGAACTGTGTGAGAATATTCAAGCTGCATGGGATGGATTATCACAGGACTCCATTAGGAAGCTCTACAACTCCATGCCGAGACTTCTGGCATGTTGCTTTAGCAAACATGGCGGCCCGACGCCATACTGAGAGACACTACTTCTGTATGTGTAGCTCAATAAATATTGATCATATCAGTCTAAATTCATCATCATTTATTGATCCTGGTAACCTTTATCTTCCTTCCCAGCAGCACTGCAATCCCACACCTCCTTCTGGGTGCAGCTGTTCTTTTGAGGATGAGTGTGAAATATAAAATGTGCCATAACTGGTGGTCACACTTTTGTTTTTGTTTTGTTTTCCTCAATAAATTAAATTCAGCATATAAACAGTACTTGTGTGTTCCAATTTGCAGAGGTATTGTTGCATATGTCTGTGTCTGTGTTGTATGCGTATACAGTGTCAACTGTATGAAGAAGAACACCACCATCTTTTGTATAAAGTTTAATGAGCATGAAATGTATTTTATTACTGAAACCATAAATATATAAATTATAATCATTGTCATTTTTTCTCCAATCAAGGGCATAAAAATGAAAAATAAAAGCTCAGTGATAATATTGGTTGTTTTCCTCTTGAACAATGGTCCCTGTTCTATACATGAAGCTACTTTAAAAAAGTTTATATGACTGGTTAGGGTGAAGGCCGGCTATGATACATTTCTAGCTTGCATTATAAATATAGCACCAATTACATCATCATCATCATAGACCTCTAATATTCAGTGAAACGTCGGCGCCCTTAATACAAAAAACAGCAGCAGTAATCCCTTAGAACACCCAGCACGCTCTCTACAAATGGCACACTTTCTCTTCAGTCTAATTACAGTCCGCTCCTTCTTCACCTTCTTCAGTACCGCTCTGAAGGGGTCGGGACTAAATTACATGGCCGCTGCATCTAGGCAGCTGAGTTATATTCAAATCGGCCCAGAGGATGGGGGCGGGGGGCTAATGAAAGGAGGCTTGGTGGGTTGGTTCACCAAAAAGTTGGGTAATTAGCTTCAAAATACTGCTTTTAACACACCTTCCCAACTTCACGCTTACCACTGAGGGCTCCATCGCCCTCTGCTAGGTTAGCAATGGTGAGCTAATCAACTAGCCATGCAACCTTTGATGTGAATCCACCATTTTTTGCCTGGCTTTGGTTTAGAAACCTGTTGTGAACTCATAATGGGAATACATGCCTGGGGACCACTTGATAAACCCTGGGAATGGGTGGACAGCATTCGCCAATGGGTACAAACCACCCAGAACCTTCCCTACAGATTCTCCTAGTCCAGTGTATCTCAACCCGGATGCTGAAGGCCCACTGTCCTGCACATTGCAGTGCTTTTCCTTCTTGAGCTCACTCACTTTAACCCAATAATGGGATTAGTTAGATCAGGTGTGTTGGGAATAGGCTAAGGGCAATGGGCCTTCAGGACCAGGGTTAAGAATCACTGTCCTAGTACATTAACATCTGTAGTACAATCAAACACATGCGATCTGTTTTTTGCTATACATAATGTGTTCTGGCCCATTTGGAGTTGACATTTCAGCCTCGATATCTTCTGGCACAAGGGACTGGATTGGACCCAGCTTTTACGTTTTCACCCACTTTTATAGTTGTCACCAAGCGTATTCATTATAAGGCCACATCTGACCCTGCAAGGATATTTGCCTTGTTGCTAGGTGTACTTAGCTCGATAACTAGCAAACTAGCAAATGTTACTAGCACAGTAACATAAAGTTGTGTATAACAGATGCAGTTTGCTGCATAAATCCCAGTCTGAACATTGTAAAATGAACGTTATAGTTTTGACACATTTGGAAGTATTTTATTGCTCCGGCTTATAAACAGCTTCATCCACCATTGACCTGATCTTTGTGTTTTTTTCAAGGAGCTCATCTGTCAAACTTTACTTGAGCTAAATTAGTAATTGAACAGCCCTTAATATGATGTCATGGGATCCGCCATGGAATCCCCAGTGTTATAATGCATGTTCTGCAAAGTTCAAATGAAATATGATGAAACGTGGCTTAAAAGTCATTGATCGGGCCTGTCTGGGTGGCTCCTAATATTCTGACTCCTAATATTCTGACGCACACATGGAACTGACATCCCTTAGCCCGACACTCCCTATGTGCTGCACCACTGAAGCAGAACTAACACAAAAGTGAGAGTGATGCAGAGAGAAAAACCATGCATATTCATGGCTCGCTAAAATCGTCATCCAACTTTTATATGGCAAATACTTAATAAAGATAAAGCTCTTATTTACTCTACTGCTGGATGTGCATCCAGGGAATGCTGGTGTGACCAGTTGAAATAATGAACAGATTCACAAACGAATGAATGAATGTACAACGAACAGGCAGAGCAGCTAGCTTGATAACTCGGTTAAGCTTGCTAGGTTAGCTTTCGGTTTGAATTTAGCTTTCTGTCTGTATGTTTTTCTAACTCACATGGAGAGACAGTTAAATGAATGAACAGATGCACAAACGAATGAACGAATGGACACATTAATGCACAGGCAGACAAACTATCTATCAGTGATGTTTGCTAGGTCAGCTTTCGCTTGGTGGTTAGCTTTCTCTCTGCAAATGAACAAATGGATTAAATAATGTGCAGGCAGATGAGTTAGCTTGGTAACTCGATTGGTTAGCTTTCACTTGGTGGTTAGCTTTCTCTTTACATATCTTTTTCCCGCTTGCATGGAAAGACAAACGAATGAATGTATGGACAACTGAACGAGCTTTGTTAAAGCCATATCAGCCTTGTGATTGGTAAGGGTACAGCTTAAGTGAGCGCTACCCAAGATATTGGCCACCCATTACGGATCAAAGTGGAGATTGTGGTTCCTCTGGGTTCAGTGTGAATCATCTTACTAAGATGCTAAGTTGTTTTTGGGAAGCCCAGCCCAGAGCCATTAATTAATGTGATATTCACTTGATCATATTTCAGACATATATTTGAGCTAGTTATTTTTTCTTTTAGGAGCATTTGCGTATGTCATAGCAGTAACGACCATGAAGTAGGTCTGACTGAAGCATAGCCATCCCTCCAATCCCCTTCCCCTTCTAAATATCTTCCACTCTACTCAACTACAGTGTAATTCGCTCTGTTCTGATGCGCTATCTCAGCGGGTGAAGGCTCTCAGCTCAGACCAAATACAACTTTCACCACAATGTAAGAACAAAACAACAAACAAAACATACTTCCAGCTGGAATATACATAAGCATAATATATTTTCTTAACAAAAATAAAGCATCTTTCCTTTTCTGTCTCTTGCACCTATTTTTCCCATCACGCTAGTTCTGAGACTGACGATATGCTGTAATATAATAAACAACAACAACAACAACAACAACAAAAGCACTTTCAGGGACAGTTAGAAAATGGCAACAGTCTTATAATGGATATTACATTGGTTTGTTTTTCTGTGCTGGGAGAGAAAGAGCAAGAGAGATAGATAAAAGAGATACATATATAGAGAGATAGAGTTTTTCGCATCTATAAATAGTTTATTCTGAAGAAAATTACTGAATAATAGTCTTTTCCTCCCGGGCTGCAAAGTTCAGAGTCACAGTTCCCGGAGGAGGGGTTAGATGCTACAGACCAGAGAACATTCTAGAGGTTCTAGAGCAGCCTGGACGATCAGTCGGAAGAATGTCCAGCAAGAGCCCCCCAAATTGAGGCTTTACTCTCACCCGCGTCCCGTCCAGGACTACGCTCGTGCCTCTCGTTTCTTCTCCATTTCAGTCTTTCACTGGGTTATATGGTTTTCGAGCCTCATTAGTCCCATCAAAGCTCTTGTAGATGCCCTCTAGTAGATGGAGGGCCTAGTTCACAGGTCCTCTAAAGTTCAGTACTCCGAATGTAGCTACTCCAAAAGGCTTTCTCCTCACGCTTTCAGTCTTAGATAAACTCTTCGTCATCCCAGTGTATGATCGTCCTCATGGTCTTCAGTGTTTTGAAGGAGTTCACTGCTTTGAGCCGGACAGAAAGCACCTTTAGTGTTGGGCTGGTGTTTTTTAATCTCGGGTTACAGTTTGTCTTGTTTTGTTATCGACGGTGGTGGTGGGATGGGATCAGAGGTCAAGATCACAAGGCACAGTGACCTCACTTCAGCCCCTCCGTCTCTACAGTCCCTCTTCTGGCTTGCTTTCACCTCACGTCCACTGGGGGAGAAGATGAGATAGACTGAGTGTCAGTAAAGAAAACAAAGAAATACTGTATTTCCACAGTGATCAGTGTTGGGGGGGTAACACATTACGGTGGTGTGCATCTCGTAACAACCTAGTGTAAGACTGTTACAGCATAAAGTCTTGTTCATATAAAGAACTGTGCAACTTAATTACACTAGCAGTCGAAGGTTCAGACACGGCTCCTCATGTTTATCTTAACGCTTTACTGTAGAATAAAAGTGAAGACATCAAACTATAAAATAGCACTCATGAAATTATACAGTCCACCTTAAACACCTCCAAAATGGAACTTTACAGGAGGAGGAAACAGCTTTCTTAACCTGCAGTGGAGGCTGATAGAACAAGGTTTATTTCTAAGCAGGTTTCTACATTTACATTACATTTACATTACATTTAAGGCATTTAGCAGACGCTCTTATCCAGAGCGACTTACAACCGTGCTTAGTGTTCCTTTGGATAATATTCCAATTCTATTGGTCTGTCCATCATGAATATTCACTAAACTGAAAGAAGAACTAGAGCTTTTACACTGTGCAAAAACAATGATCTATAGATGTAAAGGTATCGGCATTGCCATGCAAAATGTCAAAAAAGTTAACCAATATGTGCATGTAAAATATAGGGGATATCGGCATCGACCGATAAGTACATGTAAAATGTATCGACCGATATGTACATGTAAAATATAGGGGATATCGGCAGCAACCGATACGTACATGTAAAATATAGGGGATATCGGCAGCGACCGATACGTACATGTAAAATATAGGGGATATCGGCAGCGACCGATATGTACATGAAAAAAAAGTAGGAATCTGCACTGACGGATATGTATGTGTAAAATATCGGATATTGCCAGAATTCCCCTATCAATGCATCCGTATGTAGAATGATGTTACTGTGACTATTTCTCTATAAATAATGTAAACAGAATGGATTACTGGATGCTCCTTTCCACTTTCCAGCTGGTACATATGCATTTGAGGTTTACTGAGCAATATAGAAGTAAAGTAATGAATAACTTCTTTCCGGGAATGAACAGGTAAGGCAATCAGTAACTTGTAACAGAGTAACTACCCCAACACTGATAATGAGCAGGTTCAGTCATGCACTCCAATCTGAATGATATTAGCATTAGATCCACCAATAAATCCAGATATTAGACATGATTATAAACAAAGAAAAAGGAAACGATATTAAGTCATTATTGTGAGCCCTGTGATGATTTTACACAAAACACAATCAACCCTTTAAATCACAGTGAGCTGCAAACAGAGCGGGGGAATGTTGGAAGGGGACGGGGGAAGAAGGACACTACACAAGACCAAAGCTATTATTGTTTCTGTTTAAAGTTATTGCTCTGCCTTGCTGTGAAGTTTATGCTGCAGTGCCATAGTTACCAGCCTAAACACTCCTGAGTCCACTAACACACAGTGTGATGGATGTGCTGCTGTGCTCCTTAATAGATGGCCTCTCGGAGGATTGTTGTAGGAGCGCCTCTGTCGCAGCTCCTCTGAGATTTCCGACTGGGGCTTCGCGGGCTCTGTTTACTGTAAAGGAATGTTCGGAACTGTCCAGATCAAACCGCATTCGACTAGCAGGAGCACATCATGGAAAACAGTGCTTAAATATAAGGCCTCCGGAGTTAAATAAGGGCCCTCCGGAGTTTTCTAGCTCCTTTTTTTTTTCAGTAAGGAGCTTCTTGGAGAGCTACACATCCTTGCAGACCCATAGTGTTGAGGTGTCTTCTTACTGTGGAAGGATGGATAAGTGTTTCTGTCTATGGGATTATTAGTTTAGATTATTAGAGCAATGCCACACTGTTGTTATCTGATTTATATTCTTCTTCTTCTTCGTCTTCTTCCACTTCTTCTTTTTTAAATTCAACATTGGTCTGACCCACGCTCGTCTGTTTGTCTTGTTTTTTCCATCCCTCGTTTCTCCCCTAGAGTCCCATTCATTTTTAACCCTACCCAAAATGTAATGTTTCCTTTGCCCAACAGCCACCAAACTGCACATACTCGGGGAAGGTCCCCAAACTCTAATCCACAGCCATCCTGACCCTCACTCCTCTAAGTGTCATTTATTCATCTCTCATTCCTCCCATAGACTTCCATTCATTTTAGCAACACCTTAGCAATTGGCTAGCAACTAGCTTAAGATGCAGAGTCACTCTGCATTTTCGTCAAGAAGTGCACTTTTCCTCAGAAAACATCTCATTCACAGCTTAATGACTGGATATTGTTGGAATTCACTGTTACTGTGATGTCCTTTGCGGGAGCTCATTTATACATATTCACCTGTTCAGCATACCACAATTTAGCCCCGCCCATTCTACCTACAGTGGTTTAACTCCACCCATTCGCTGTAAGGAGTGTTTAAGTCTGGACTACTGGCACAGTAACATCCTGTTCAGTCCTCATAGATAAAACTGGCTGGGGAATGGTCATGTAAACACTGAATTCCATGTGTATACAAAAGCATACAAATATTATTTATGGGTGTAAAACAAGCTAATTATAGTATACAGGTTGTTTCAAATAGATGGAAAAAAAAAAGAAATAGAAATGATGGAAGATGTTAACATGTAAGCCAAAAGCCAAAACTGAAAGCCAAAGATGGAGAAAAATCAACACAGCCCCACATAAACCCCCCAAAACGAAGTGAGCATGCACGAGTGAGGGAACATGCTGGAGCGTCACCGCACACACAGCCAAGCCAAAGCACAAGGACAGCCAATCTGCTCTCCCGCTGGGAGGAGGCATGATTGTGATTGGCCGCCCATCTCTCTCCCCTGATTGGCCCGTATCAGTAGGTGGGCAGGGCCATGGTTCTAAAGTCCTACCTGCAGCAGGTACGGCTCCGCTGGACTTTAGGGGTGGGGGGGGGACGTCTGCCATTTTTATTACGACACCAATAAATCCTTGCTGAGATGCGACGGCACTGTTTTTTTTCTGTTTTTCCTTTTTTTACCTTTGACCCTCTGGGGGCCTGGAAACATGAGCATGTAGAAAGGGGCGGGGCAGTTAGTTGGAGGGGTAAATCAAAGAGATATACCCCATAGGAAGCAAACAGTGAACTCAAATGAAAATGAAATATATAGGCAAATTTCACAATATATCCCGTGGTTTGGATATATCGAACATGCGTTGGAATATATTTCATTTGGTACGGGATACATTAAAGAACAGAACAAAGGAAGGAACAAAGGAAGGAGAAAGAAAGAGAGAGAGAGAAAGTTAGTTGCAGCGTCTAAAGCAAAGCATACTGTCAACGTTTCAGCCGCTTTAATCAGCACACACTTTGCTCTCCGAGTGCATGAAAAGACGCACACTCACACACACTCACGCAGACTCACGCACACTCGCACACCACCAGTGGGGGGCAGTTTGTCTGCCTGGGGGTGGGAGACGGTTCTCAGATTCCTCAAAGTTCTCAGATTCCAACAAAAATATCTTCAAAAGTATGGTTATAACTCCTAACCCCTAAATCTACCTTTACACTAACCTTTAAATTTGTACTAAACCCTAATCCTCTACATTTACACTAAACCCTAACCTCTACATTTACACTAAACCCTAATCCCTACCTTTACACTAAACCCTAACCTCTACATTTACATTAAACCCTAATCCCTACCTTTACATTAAGCCCTAACCTCTACATTTACACTAAAGCCTAATCCCTACCTTTACACTAAACCCTAACCCTCTACATTTACACTAAACTCTACTCCCTACCTTTACACTAAACC
>CM067477.1:29548208-29589761 GCA_034552555.1 Semaprochilodus insignis
GAGAGAGAGAGAGAGAGAGAGAGAGAGAGAGAGAGAGAGAGAGTTTAAATGAAAAGCCCCTCTATCTTCAGGGATCAGCTCTCAAATACTGCTTAATGAATCATTACTTGAACGGCCATTTGTTTGCTAATACAGTTTTTTTAACAGTCAGCTGTTATTATTCCTCCATTATTCTATGTTTTTTTTCCTGTTAACACTCGGTATTAACCTGAACCAATAAAGGAACAGGTAATAGTCGGCGGCCACACAAGATTCAGCAGATCACAGCAATGCAAAGACATTATACCACACAGCTAAACAGGCACCAGGTAAAACAAAGGGCAGCATTCGTGAGGCTATATGGCACCTACATGAGCATTAACATAACTGACATAAACCTACACAAACACTTGCAATAAAAGCTATATAAAGACTTGATAGCTAGCACTATGAAAACTGATGCTTGCCGGCCTTTGGAAATACCCAAACAGGATTGAGCCAGTCGTGCTAAAAGGCTAATGGAGGTGCTGTGCATCCTTATGAACACTTCGAAGTGCATCTACTGTCTCCAGGTCAGTCTGTCAGAAAGTTTTCTCAGTCGGTCTGGTCAGTGACTGGGTGGCTAACAATCTGTTCCTCAGTGTTTTGGTCATTCTAGTGGTCAGCCATGTGTCAGTCAGTCTGCTGGGCAGGGTGCCACTCAGTCTGACAGTTGGTCTATCTGGTCTGTCTAGTTGGTGTGTCAATCTGTCGGCCAGTCCTCGGACACTGAATCAACCAATCTGTTCCTCAGTGTTTTGGTGATCAACCATGTGTCAGTCAGTCTGCTGGGCAGGGCGTCACTCAGTCTGACAATCAGTCAGTCTGGTCTGTCCGGTCAGTGTGTCAGTCTGTCGGACAGTCCTCGGTCAGTGAATCAGTCATTCTCTTCCTCAGTCTTTTGGTCACTCTGTGGTCAGTTATGTGTCAGTCAGTCCGCTGGTCAATGTTTTACTCAGTCTGATGGTCAGTGTGGTCTGTCTAGTTATTGTAACAGTCTGTCGGCCAGTCCTCATCAGTGAATTTATTTCTCAGTGTTTTGGTCACTCTGGTGGTCAGCCACGTGACAGTCAGTCTGTTGGTCTGTCCGGTCAATGTGTCAGTCTGTCAACTAGTCCTCAGTTAGTACGGTCTATCTCTTAGTGTGTGAATCAGTCTACTGCTCGGTCAGTGTTTCAGCCTCCAGGCCAGTCTGTTGGTCAGTATGCAAGTCAGTCTGTTTGTGAGTATGTCAGTCAGTTTGTCAGCCTATCTGTTGCTCAGTCAGCTTGTCTGTCAGTCAGTCTGTCAGTGATATTCAAGTGTAAATTTATACACAGAAATAGCCTGAAAAACCTTTAACAACCTTCATTAACGTCTTGTTCCACCGATGTTTATCACACATAAAGCATTCAAGAGCACATGCTGTCATAACTTGCGCTTATTCACAACCCCCCATTTCTCTGAATTAACATGCACAAACACACACACATGCACATGCACGCGCATACAGACAATCTGGCAGCGTGATTTATCTGATAAACCGAGAGGGAGCAGAAAAAATATATAATTACAGACATGAGAGCAATTACTGATCTCCTCAGGGGGAAGGAAAATAAATAACAGAAACAAAGGAAAAATGAAGCAATTAAAGGCAGGTACGTGAAGCCTTTCTAGGTCTTTAAAGAGGGATGGAGGGATGAGATAATGGCAGAGGGATGAGTGTGTGTGTGTGTGTGTGTGTGTGTGTGTGTGTGTCTGCGAATTGAAGGGCGATGAAAGAGAGGAAAAAGAAAGAGGGATTTAGGACAGAAAGAAGGAGGAAAAAGGGAAAGAAAACAACAGAGTAACAGAACTTAGGAAAGAGAGCCGGGAGAAGAGACTGAAACATAAACAATCAACTGTTACACTGTAATACTGTTAGACTGTTATACTGTGGTACTCTGATACACTCTGTGTTACACTGTTACTGTTGTACACTAGGTTATAGTTACATTGTTATATTATGTGCTGATACAGTGATGTACAGTTATCCTGTTATACAATTACACTGTTATACATCTACACTGTTATACTTATGTACTGTTACACTGTTACATTATTGTACTGCTGCACTACACTGACGCTGTACTTTAATATTGTTGTGCTGCCACTCTTACACAATTGTACTGTTACGCTGTTGTACTGTTACACTTATTTTACACTGCTGTACTGTTGAATCCTGGTGCACTGGTGCACTCAATGTTGGTGTTGAGTACTACTGCACTACACTGTTATGCACAACACTGACTCTCTTACATTGTTACAACTGTTACAATCTTGTACTTTTGCACTTCAATGACACTGTTATATTGTTGTACTGTTACATTGCTGTACCATTACTCTGTAATACTGTAAAACACTGTTGTACTGTTACGCTGTTGTGCAACTACACAACACTGTCACTGTTATACAGTACTGTTATACTGTTGTACTGTTACACTGTCGTGCTGTGATACTCCTACACTGTTGTACTGTTACACTGACACTATTACATTGCTGTACCGTTACATTTTTGTATTGTTACACTGTTCTACTGTTACACTGACACTATTACATTGCTGTACCGTTACATTTTTGTATTGTTACACTGTTGTACTGTTGCATTACACCAACACTATTATTGTTGTACTGTTACACTGCTGTACTGGTACACTGCTATATGTTACACTGTAGTACTGTCACACTGCTGTACTACTGCACTGCTGTCTGTTACACTTGTGTATGCTTACACTGTGATACCCTTACACTCTTAAACAGTTATACTTTAACACTGTTATATAGTTGAACTTGTAGACCAGGTTATTGTGACACAGGTTCACATTTATACTCTTAGACTGTTGTACTTTTAACATTGTTACACTGTTCCACAGTTTGGGTGTAAAGAAAATGCAAAGTTTCAGCCTCACAAAAATGTAAAGTTTCAGTGCTAATAAAGTGTAAAGTTTAATAAATCTCCGTTTGTGAACTCAGTTCCACACCCAACCACTGGCCTCTCCTTTGAGACAAGCTTATCGCTGCAATGAACCAAAGTACAGCAACCCTGCCCAACACACACACACGCACAGACACACACATGCACAGACACACACACACTCCAGCCAAGCCTATTTACACTGACTGTGTTTTATATTCCTGCTCTGAACAGCAGCAGCTTGTGCAGGCCTGCTCCTTTTTTAGCAGAGAGGAGGGGAAAGATGGCATAAGCAAAATAACTATATAAATAAATATATAAAGTACATTTGCTCAAATATATGTCGCTGGAAAGAAACACATGGGATGTTCCCCCATCACTAAAAAAAGCGAGAACCAGTGAGCGAGACGGAGCAGACAGTTTGGGTCCTTTAATAAAGCCTTTCTAAAGCTCATGGAAACGGTCGCGCCTCTGAACCAAACTATTCAGCTAAACCTGGAGAGGAAGAGGGGGAATAAAAGGAGAGAGGAAAAGAAGAAGGGGGGAAAAAGAGAAAAAACGGGGAAACTTGGCAACAGACAATGTTCCACACAGCACACTGCACCTGTGTACCTGCTCAGTTCCAGAAATGTCTCAGGTCTCTAAGCCTCACCAGTAAACACCCAGCTGAGGCTCTCAGCGCTAATATGTGTACTTAACAGAGTTCAGCGTTCAGAAAATCCCTAACGCAGCAGAAGAGCAACACTGAAAACATATCTGCTCATTATACATTATGTCAAAATGAAGACAACATAAATAAATGAGTAAACGGTGTTAATAGCATTATGTTTCTTTCTTTCATTTCCAGTTCAAATGCCCATTAAGTACAAGCCATTCATTTTTCAGCACCAGAAACTGAACACAAGCTTCAATTGGGATATTTTTCCACACCTCCAAAGTTCAGTCTTGGAAGTTTCAAGTTTTGGAGGTCACATTTTCTGCCTCTCATGATCCAAGTAAGCCCAAACACATTCAATGATGCTGAGGTCTGGACTGTGTAACACTCATAGGCCACTCCTTGTCTATGAAATGTCCAGTCAAAACATCCATTAGATACAAGTTATTCATTTGCCAGGGTCCACCCTCTGCCTTTATTACACCTTCTGTTCTTTTCCAGTGACTTAGACATCTGCTGGGATATTTTCCCACACCTCCAAAGTTCAGTCTTAGAAGTTGGTTTAGCTACTTTCCTGCTACTTTTTGTTGAGGTCTGGACTCATCCTGCACATGGATAGCTGCACATCCTATCTGACCCATAGCGTTGAGTGGTTTTCTCACATGAAATGAAGTCCAGCTTTAGATGAAAGCTTTCAGTGAGGTTTATCTGACGGGGACAGATTTGGTGATCCACCAGGATTTCCATGTGGTTGTTAGGAGTCCCATTTTGTCTGCAACTTTGATCATTTTGGGAAATTCCTATTTTCCCATTGACTTTTCTCAGTAGTATACAGTAACTCAGTAAGTGTAATGCGTTAGTGTGCTGTAAGTAGTGTTATGGTGTACAGTAACTCAGTAAGCGTAATGTGTTAGTGTACTGTAAGTAGTGTGTTGGTGTACAGTAACTCAGTAAGTGTAATGCGTTAGTGTACTGTAAGTAGTGTGTCGGTGTACAGTAACTCAGTAAGCGTAATGCGTTAGTGTGCTGTAAGTAGTGTGTTGGTGTACAGTAACTCAGTAAGTGTATTGTGTTAGTGTACTGTAAGTAGTGTGTTGGTGTATCTGTCCTTCCTTTTGGCTTATGTGAGCATAAAAACGTAACAAAATGTCCAAACGAGAGAAGCGTGAAGTGAGCCCACCAATCAGGGCACAGTGGTCACTTTGGAGCTTGTGTTGACCTGTTGGACAGAGCTCGGTTCTAGCTAATGGAACCTGTTCTCCTTCAGTGTTCTGTGTTTATGATGATTTGAATAGACACCAGTGTCAGACTAATTAAGGACCTTCTATTAGAGACTGGTGGACTGAGAGACGCTAGAGTCTCTTCACCTACACTGAGCTGATTAAGAGTCTTGTTCCAGAAATGATAATAGGACATTAGAGCCATAATAAATCATACTTCTGTTACTCTCCATACTTAAGTACATTTGAAGTTAAATACTTTAAGTACTTTTACTCCAGTGGAGGTCTAATGGGAGGAACTTCTACTGACACTGGAGGAGTATTTTTCTCTCCTTCACGCTCGAACAAAACATTTCGCAATCCAGATAAAAACGTGAGCCTGTGTGTCGCAACAAGGCAGACGCTTTGGAAAACTTCAGCCTTCAGCGTGTCCCCAACAGTAGCCCTCGCAACACACACAACTCAGGCTTCTGCTCTGTGTCAGACTGAACACTGGGACTAAGGCCAGAGAGCGACTTACAACACACACACACACACACACAGACACCACACACATACACACACATGCACGCACATTCACACAGACACACACACAAGCACACACACAAATGCACACAGCTCCGGCTCCTGCAAGGGATTTATGGACGACAAAGCACAAACAGTGAAAGGTGGCTCTGGAGACACTGACAGTTCACTGGTGTGCTTCTGTCTATCCTCCACTTTCTCTCTTTCTCTCTGTCTCCTTTTCCCTTCATCCTTCCCCTTCTGTTTTCGGCAGAGCCAGCAGTGCATTCTAACCCACCACTACACTTGAGCCCCCTATATGACATGTTAGCGTAACGTTCAGGTAGTCAATGCTACCTTTTGTTCTATTAGCTACGTTGGCACTTGTAACGAGAATGTACATCTGCGCTCGACAAGGTCTGCAATGAAACAAGGGTAGGCCCCTTCTAAAGCCCACCCCCGAGCTCCTCTGAAACGTCCCACCATCAATGACACAAGCAAAACAAGCTAGCAAAACGCTATCATTAGCTAACAGAAATGCTTTTCCCTTGCAAGAGGTAGTGTTTTTTTGGATTAGCTTTCAGGGGCTAACAAAAGGCTTGTTGTCCATCAGACAATGTTAACGAGCACACCATTGCCCCCTACTTTCGGCTCTGGCTTCCCACCCTAATAATTCTACTTTCCCACCCACATTTAGCCCAGGATTTCTCATGCTTGACTTAAGACGTTCTTGTTGCTGGCCCCGTGAGAGCAGTCCTGGAGTTTTGAGTCTACAGGGAGATGACTCTGCGCATTAGCATGGGCTAACTCGGTCTGCCTGCAGCAGGAGTTCAAGTGTGGGCTCAGTGTGTGCACCTGTGGCCTGGCACTGAGTGACCTGGAGCTGGTCCAGATGAGGGTAAAGTGGCACTATGGCCTTCACAAAGCTAAGCTCTGAGGTCCACATGGAGACAACCCAAAAGGACAATAGCTTTTTGAGTAAAAAGAATGCATGGAACCGCAGTGCTGGGGTTTAATGGAGCGATGGCAGTGCACTGTGTACGTGTGTGACCGTCTACTCACCTTAACAGTGCGGTGGTGCTTTTTCGAGGCATGGCAGCGCATGTTGCTGGTGTTGCAGCAGCCTGTGCACCGCTTCACCTCCACGCAGGGGGGCCAGATGAGGAAGTTGGCAGCGGTCGGATCCACCTGGCTGCGCGGGATCTCATAGATCACCGTTCGCGTTTTACACACTGCTGGCACGGCCTCCTCTACTGCACGGCAAAGGAACAGGAACAAGGGACACGTTCAAGAAGCCGAAGGTCTGAGAGTGTTTCCAGATCCGGGTCCTGGAGTACCCCCGCCTTGCACGATCTGACGCCAATATATGCAGTACAAGGGTACACCAGGTACACCAGACACCCATTTACACACCATTTAAACACTTTAACCCCTTTTTCACAGCAGGCCTGTTTTCTTTCCCCCCCGTTTTGGATGTCCCCAACTGTGTGCCATGTCTATGATCCGATTTCTTCCTTAATTAAAATACATCTACCGACAGGAACAGATCCTAGACCAGCACTCTGATAAGCTTTATGTATGCCAGCTCAGGCCTACTCATACCAACACCCTGAGCCATGTGTCATTGGATTTTAACCCAGGAGAGGCATGTTGATAAGTGCTAAGACTGAAGTACACAAAGTACATGAGCATATCAAAGCTGAACTATGGAGACCCACCTGACTCCTTTCATATGATGACTCCAATATTTTTTATGGGTCTCAAGGAAACATAGACGAAGCATGTTGCTTCTGGAAGGATTCTATGTTCGTCTGGAGCTGCTGTTTTAACCCAGAGCCAAGTGTGCACTCCTCCTTTATCAAGCTATCTTTCTTTAGCTAATGCAGCCCAGGCCAAATAAAAAAGAAAAACCTCACAAGTGAGTGGGAGACATAAAGGATGGCTATTAATACGATGCACAAGCCTCCATATTTACCCTGTGGCCATTTCTAAAATAGCCCAGTGAGCACAGTGACCGCCTCACAGCTCCCAGCCAGACATTGGGGCTCTTTGAGTGCCGCAGATATGAAAAATCAAATAAAAAAGGGACAGCGGCTAGTGTTAGGGTCAAAACGCGTCTTTCTATTGATGGCCACGGCCATGCTGGCGTACGGTGGCTGCAGATAGAGTGGGGGAGTGTATGTACACAGGTTTATGTTTCTGGCTCTACGTTGTATCTGCTAGTCTAAACGCTTAGCTCAGCGAGCTGCGACATGAACTCTGAATGCCAGGAATTTCCTCGCTCGCAGATACATTCACAGTCCGTGTCTCATGTGTAAACCAACCAGCATGGCACGGCCAATCAGAGCGCTCCCTGGCAAATCTGCCTTCTCCGTATTCCTGAATCAAGGCTAAATTATTTGTCTACTAGCAGGTAATAAATACACAGTTGGCACTTAGCTGAGTGAAAAGATTATGCTTTCCACTCATACGGAAGAAAAATATATCTGCATATATATGCTCATATTAAAGATATGTTTGCAACGCATGTGATGTTTCTGTGCTATTTTTGAATATATAAATATATGCCAATATATCATTGCTGTTTAAAGGAAAACAAGTACCTCCAAATCTGCAGCTTTTATTACTTTTAAAGTATGTTAATATAAAATTCCAGGCCAAAATTAAGGGCAGCTACTTTTTATTTTGGACAGTCATGATATGCACATATATGTCAATTATGCATATATATGCACATGAAACATACTGTATTTTATGCTAATGTAGTGTCAGTATTTACACATGTGCCAAATATGCATGGAAATATGTTACAAACTCAACACATATTTTTGCATATGGCCATGAGTTTTGTTTTACTTCAAAAGCATCTTTGCACATGTGATAGCTAATAAGCTAATTTTGCCTCTTTTTTAGTAGAGCTGAATGATATGGGCAAAATATCTAATAGTGTGCATTGATGGTTTGTGAAGTAGATTCCTAATAATATGAATACTTGAGGTTTTTGTTGGCGTATGTTGTAATTAATTTCCTTATATAGTCAGATTCATCCTTTAGACCCTGCTAGAATGGTCTCTAGAACACTGTTGTGGATACTACTGATAGCATTCATAATTGGAGGCCTACATGAACAAAACTTTTCATCGGAAAACTAGGAGACAATAGATTCCAGTAAGGATGGATGTGATATCTGGCTCTACAATTCGCAATTCCCCCACTTTTAAAGCATAAAGAAACATATAAGTGAAAGATACTGAAATGTCAAGAACACTGAGTGGCATTTAGCCCTTAGTCAGCCTCAGAGAGCTAGCTGATTGGCTTAGCTGATTCCTAAAAGACCTGAATGGCTGCAAAAATAAATATATATAAAATAGCATTGGGCTATGAATTCGCACTACTCAGTAAATCAGCTAAATTGATGAACCAAGATTTACGTCCTGAACTTACTGATATACCATCACTGCTATCCAGCTATTTTGATGCTCCATATTTGGTACATCCATCGTAAAAGATGCAGACATGTGTTACAAATCCAAAACTGGAATAATTTGATTAAAATACAAGCACAATATAAAACAAACGAACGCATGCTAAGAGAATGTCAGTGAGCGCTGGAGAATGAGCATTGGAGTACTCATTTGGAAACACAAAGCCTGTTAAATGGCATTTGGGCCAGCCCCAACTGTAAGTAAAGGTCTTATCATTAGCTAATACATCTTTTGTATGTGACACAACTGCATGCTACTCAACACTTACCAACACTCCTCTTGCGTCTGCGGTGCAGCTGGTTGCTCTTGAGCTCATAACCGTGGTGATGCGAGTGGCTTTTTTGGTGGTGCCTCTGTTTGGAGTGCTCCATCACTTCATTTGCTGAACCTTGTCAAAACACAAGTCACCCGTGTTACTTTCAGGTTGCAAAGTGAAAATTGAGTTAAAAAAAAAACAAAAAAAAAACACCCACGCTCCAAAGGCAGGTCTCCGCTGTGTCTATGACGTGGCTTATTAAAGCTCTTTCTAAACTCCCTGAAGCTTAATAAAGCCTAAATCACTCTGTGGTGAGTGGCTATACCAAAGCCCCGGATAATTTCCCCCTTAAAAGTTCCCTTTTAGAGCATTTACAAGCTCTTTCCACAACAGACAATAGCCTCTTTAGTCACCAGCTTAATTGGAAATTAACCACCTCGATTACCTTGGGTTGAGGAACTGTGATGTCATACCACGCCGGCATGCAGCGACTCAGCTGGTGTTTAGACCGCAGGGTGATTATACGTCTTTATGTGTCACTAACTCTCAAGCAGCCTTTTAAAACAACTCTTAACAGCAGACGGCGGCCACTACGGCCAATAACCTGTAACCAGTTTCTCTGCAGACCTTCATGTCCTGCCTCTAAGAGCTGCAGGCCTCGCTTTAGGTGAGTCTTAATAGGTTTGTCTAGGTCTGTATCTTTTATAGCTTTATGAATAGATCTAGAATTCCTCCCATAGTACACTGTGACCAGTGGCGCTCGTTCAGCCTGATCCGTGACCGGAGATATCCTGAGCCAGTAGCTATCAACCCATCTGATACGACTGTTTTGTGAGACACCTCGCTCCGTGCAGGCATGCTTCGGCAGAAGAAGATATATGATGAAAGGTTAGGCCGCGCCATGTGACTTCTGAGCAGGGCTGCACACAATCCAGAGTTTGGCTGCGAGTGCACCGAGCGCTCTGCACCATGCCACGCTCCGTCGCCATGACAGCCAGATCCATTTTCCGGCAGTAAACAAAAGCGGCGTGTCGACAAAAGCATTACTCCATTCACTGATTCTTCTCAAGGAAGTTTAAGCCTCCCCCTGCGCGCCTGCTATATAAACACAGCCCAGACTAAATACTGACCCAGCGGAGAGAGGCACAGAATGTGCAGGGGGGACGTGAGGGGAAGGCGCATGCATTGAAAACCCAATACACTCCTTCTAAACAGGACACCACGACTCTGTATTCTCTCCTACTCTTGGAACTCATCAGATTGCAGCATAAAGAAAATCCTTCCAATCCACACAGCTCACATGAGCGCTCCAGGAATATCGGTTCCTCTCTTTTTCCCTTCAAGGCCTCTACAAAAACGAGGCAATTGTTTCTGAGGGACACTCAGATAGTGATGCAACCCAGGTCTAAATGGTTTAACGGCAGGTTGAAACGTGACTGCGTATCATAACTGGCGAAATTACAGGCAGAAGGCCCATCATCAGAGCAATGATGTTGAACCCTGTAGCTACTAGCCCAACAAGATCCTTTGTTTAGAACAGAGGCAGAGAGCTAAGATTGCTAACAAACACTGAAACTCGATAGTCACCCAAATAGCCAAAACGGTTGCTGTAAAAATACACCACAGAGACTTCTTTCAAATCCCCCTCAAACTGCATTCAGGTGTTCATTAGGGTTGGCAGACATGTCGATGTGGTTTGCGACACAGGATGGCTTAGTGTGAACTATAAAAACTGCGGGCAGCCACTTCAAACAACAGTGCCTGTCTTTACAAACCAGCTCAGGAGCAGTAGTGCTGATGCAGAACCAGTATTTGTCACAGTGTCTATCAGACGCACGGTAGAATCTGATCCAAGGTCAGTCATGCCGTGGACCATTTTTTTCATCTGTATAGCTCACTGCAACTCATACTTGAGTTTAAACCACATCAGCAAGACCTTAATGAGGGCCTGGATGAGCTTTGAATAGGCTGAAGGAAGTTGTTCAGACTATTTGGGTGACTATTGAGTTCTATTGTTTATTAATGATGCTCGCCTTGTAGCTCCAGCTCCAAACTAAAGAACCGAAGTTTGGACTCTGGCTTGGTGGTTTTGAACCAATGTCACATTCAAGCCTTTACAGCCACCTCTCATTACGGGTCATTGGCGGAGTTTGCTAAACCATCCCCCTAGTCTTTCTTTCTCATTCTGTGGCTGTCCAAGCAGCACCCCCATCAACCGCCACCGCCGCCCCCCCCCAACCCAAGAAACGGCTTGAATGACGCGGAGCCGACCACAGAAAGCGTTTCTTTACAGAGTGACTTCTGCTTTCTCCTGCTACTACAGCACCCCACGGCCTCTTTGCTGTATTCTTTTCATCCAGGAAAAAGAAGCAAGGTGGCAATGAGAGACAGAGCGACAGAGAGTGATGGAGTGAAAGAATGAGGGACGGGGGCTGGGCTGGTCAGGATGCATTGTAGCACAGTCTGTTCCAAGGAGAATGTAAAGGCGTGCGCTCTGTGAATGCCGGGGGACTCCTCCATCACCGCCACATTGATCCTGCAGACTACGAGTGATTAGCTTCGGGACCGGCTTCCCCCTATTATCTTTTCCAAGAAGTGTTTCCATACCGATGTTAACTGACGTGACCTGGGTGTGTACCCTTGTTGAGGAACCATCCCAGTGCATCCAACAAGAAAAGGCAGTATGGAGCTTCTTTTATACAGTGATAGGAAAGACTGCAATGTACAGGAAACTCCAGTTCCACATGCTGATCCAAGAAGAGCTGTAACACTTCACAAGCCTTCCTTGATTCCGTCCAGTAGGAGCAGCCCAATATGAAGCTGTAGGCCCATGACCATAAGAGTCGGGTTTATAGAAATTAGAAGTCAGTCTGCACTAATAATCGTTTTATGATCAACTCTTGGCAGGCTGGATTAAAACAAGATTGAATCGCGAGGTATCCACACCTACACTTAACCATGAATTCTCTCAGACGGTAATGACACCATTAGCTGAATGAGCTAAAGGCTAACCCCATGTTATTGCCTCCGAGACTGGAGTTATAACTGTGGCAACCAGCAGTATAAAAGTTCATCGCTGATACAGGCAGGAATAATCACTCATTTAGGGGGCCATAAGCAGGTGTGAAGTTTCGATGATTATAAACTCATAAACTCATTTGGAACACATTGCTTGACCTTTGGAGTGGGGGAATATGCTGACGAAACCAGTTCTGGGCCTGGGGGCCTTTTCTCCCTCTGTTCTTCTCTGCAGCTAACGTTCTACGCTTCCATAAGACGTGAAAACGCGCGTACATCACCTCAGATTTCAGGCTATGCTTGAGTTGCCTGGAGTGCTACAGCAGGCCCGGAGCTTTTTATTGTTTTCTTAGCCATAAAACACCAGGACAGCAGCTGATGACCCGGCAATGTCTTTCCTTTGCGTCTGTGCCAAACATAACGCTTCACACTGAGAGTTGCGCCGTCCGACCATAACTTTGATCATTAGAGTAAACCAGTTTAACAGGAGCAAAAACAATAGGCGTGACGTTTATGGTGATGTACCATGTACATGGAAGCTCAGATACTGATAAGCGAGGTGTCTTCTCACCTCAAATTCAAGGTCCTTCACTCTTAACAAGAAGGGTTCCTAAATGGTTCTTGGCTTGGATGCACGGTTTGAGGGAAGCTTGACATTAAACAGAGGTTCTTTAACCTCGCTGAGCTATGTCTCCATTCAGGGCACCTTGAACTTCAAACATCAGATCTGTTCATGTTCCAGTTAGCCTGAAAGAAATGTATCGGCATGTGCTGCAGTGTTTTCTATCACTGTGTAAAACAGGCATGAGCCTTTTTTTATTGCTGGAGGTACTGAGATCTTTCTGAGCAGGCGCAGTTGGGATCGCCCACCGCTTAGATCACATTGTTTACATATTGGGAAAAAAAACATAGCATTTAGCATTTAGCATCGTTTCCTTTTTGGTTCCATTTGCCATTATGGTTTTCAAGAGTGTGGTCTTAAATCAGTCCGGGTTTCCAGCCATTTCTAATCCAGATATTTTTAGGTCACTCCCTACAACATAGCAGAAGTGTAATAGGGGATGCTGAGCACTGTCACTTAGAGTATACATGAGTCCCATGTTGAGGAAAGCAAAAGGATTAGGATTAGGACTGCTAGGATTAGGCCCAACCATCACAAGAACATCTATATCATCGGTGTCCAAAGAAAACCAGGTATCTCCAAAACGGCAACTTTACAGGAGAGTGCTAAAACCTAATTTAATTCTGAAGTAAGTCAATGGAACCAGACTTTTTACCAAGCAGTTTTGGGCCATTTCTACTGGTCCATTCATCATGAAATGTTCACACAGTGTAAACAGCAGCTGCTGTGTTCAAAAGATGTAGAAAGGTAAACATCGATACATATTCTTTTTGGACAGCCATGATATGTGGACAGCTTTTGCAACTCTGACATCACCTTACCCCAACCCCCGCCCCTATCACATAGTCTAACTAAGCATTGTTACCACCGCCACTGGACATCTAGCACATCACAGCTACTGTATTTTCAGATTACACCCGTTTCCATTAAGCTGTAAACATATTCTGAACTGAACTGACCACTTTATCACCAGACAGCAGATCCTGAATCAGCTTGCCCTATGAACTGGACTTTCTGTAAGCTACTCTGCTACCCACAGGCGTATACCTAATATCCCCAGTTGAACTCTAGAGGCCCCACAAGGCTTGACAGCTAAAAGGATATTTGAGGTTTGTATGCAGGCCAAAGGAGCGGTCACTAAAGTCCTGCTGTCGAACTCCATTCCTTCTGCCAAACCGACACAGCAGTAATATCCGCACAGACAGGTGTGTTACATCAGGTGTGTTACATCATCCCAAAAGCACATAAGGCATCTGCCGGACAGTTTTAAAGCGGTCACGGCACCGCGCTGTCTCCGAAATGTGCCTGGCATTTACAGTGAAGTTATTATGTAAGGCCCTTATTATGTCAGTAATGGTGCTGTTTATTTCGTGCAATTGTATAAATAGGCAGTAAAATATGCTGTTTTTGTATTTCCAAGCTAAACAGACGTCAAGTTTTCCTTTTTTCCCAGATTATTTCAGCGTCAGAAAAACAGCAGCGCGTGCTCGTTAGTGGGGATGGATTTAGTGGTCGCCCAGGTCTTCCAGGTGGTTGTTAGGAGCTCTGTTTTCCCGCGATTCTCTAGTTTTGACAGTGTATCGTTTCAGTCGTTTTACTCTGTCTTTCCGCTTTTTCATGCAAGTGGATTACGTCATGCCTAATCTTCCCAGAAATAGCTCCTGAAAATTGAACAAATGGTACATAATAGCTGTTTTGACAGGAAATTAAGTAGAAGAAGCTTCGCGTTCTGACTTTTACTCTGCACAGTAAATATGAATCTGGGATAATGACAGCTGATTTTAGTCTATTACGTTTCATAATAGTAATGGCATGCTACACTCTCTCTCTCTCTCTCTCTCTCTCTCTCTGTCTCTCTCTAGCTCTCTCTCTCTTTCTCTCTGTCCCACACACATGCACCTGGCGTTCATCCACTTTAAGTTTACTGTCCTGCTCGCTACAACAAAAGCTCTGAAAATTCCTCGTCTCTGGCGTCAGTCCTGTTTAACTGACCGTAACGGGCAGCGTGGCAGACAGGCTGATTTACCTTCAGGGTAATAATAATCACTTTACTACTGTTACTAAATACTACTGTTACACCCGCTTCCCCCTCCCCAGCCCAGCGCATTCCACCGTTCCAACAGAAGCGCCTTAATTTGATTATAAACAGCCTTACCGTATGACAGTCCTGCCCCAGAGGGACAAGGCATTAGGGTTAGCGTGCCTGACCCACGCTCTGCACATACAGCTTCTCAAAGAGGATAAAACTGCAGCTTTTTTTACATTAGCAGGGCCAGCATGCCCAACATGCCAGGCTATATTCATCTGTCTGAAGTAAATATTAGCCTATTAAGAACTACGGCCATGAATATCATGTAGTTCCTAAGGAAACACACGGTATTCTTGTCACACAGGAGCATGTGTTTGATATATAGCAACAGCCAGGCTAAATACTGTACAAGCATGAGTGAACGTACGAACATCTAGTGCCCCATCTCCCTGTAACTTTATCTACAGAGAGAGAGAGATAGAGAGAGAGAGATGGATATCCAGGGACAGAAAGACCTGCAAATCTTTGGGCAATATCTGCACAGCATGCTGGGGACGAAAAACAACCATGGATGGATGGATCAACACTGAAGCCCCCTTAACTTTAAAACCCTGCTTTTTGTAAGTGGTGGCTATTAGACCTTCCACTCTTTATTGCTGCTGTTAAAATCTGCCAATCGTCAACATCAACCTCAATCGATGAATAATTGAATCAGTTTTGGGAAAAAACATGGACATAAGCCCAAAACAAAGAGAGCTGCAACTCACTCGGCCCACTAACACGCACTGTAGTGTGTTCCTAGTACTGAAGCAATGCAGCAGCATTAATATTGTACCCTGCCTAGACTAGCAATGCAGACTGTTGTGCTGATTACCAACAGAACCAACATATGCTATGTTCTGGATGCTGACATGATAGACCAGCTTCATGCCAATCTGAGGCTACGTTTTCCAGCAAGGATATTTGACCAAACCAGCATTTTTTAACTTCACTATGGAGGGTTGAAGTCATGCCTCTTTGGAAACCATGAGCTGTCCTTCAAGACCAGAACTCACAGTGATCAAAATGGAGCTTCTTAGGCAGGGAAATGTGCAACTGCACCAACCTAAGCCAACCAAACACTTCCATTCCGAGTTTATTTGAGTTCAGCCGGTTCAGAAGTTCTACTGTTAGCTCACGATCAGTTTCCTGTTTTAATCAAACTCCAATCAGTTATGACCATTTTCATTTGATCCTGAAAGGGCACCATGACTTTCCACATGCTTCGTCTGAAGGTTCTAATGTGCCTGGTGTTGAGCACTCTCAGAAGCTTTTGGCAAGGATTCTATACGGCACCAAAAAGGGTTCTCCTATTGTTGCAAGCTTGACATTGTAATGGAGGAACCCTTTTTTTTTTGCTACGTAGAACCTTTTTCAAGCAGGTTCTATCATATATAGAGCCATTACAACACATTTTCCATCAACCCCACCATGCAAAGGACCAATTAAGCATGCAAATGAGGTGTTCATGGTTCCACTGTCTCTGCTAAAGAACCCTTTTAGAACCATCTTGTTTGTTAAGAGACTAGCTAAAAAAAGCTACAAAGAAAACACAGCACGCATCAACAACCCGTGGTAAATAAACCAGCTCGTTGCTTTTGTGGGCAAAGTTCAGGAGCCATAAAGCAGCGTTTACCTGCAGAGTGTCCGGAGTGTAGGTCCAGCACCCGCTGGAGGTCGCTAATGCTGTGGATTTCACTGTGCGCGAGCCTGTCCATCAGATCCTGAGGAATCCCCAGCTCCTTCAGCCAAATTAAAAAGGTGAATTAGTTACAGAAGACGGGAAGAACGATTAGTTACAGCTATGCGTAAAGGCGCCTACACATGCGTAAAGACGCTTCATTTTTTTTGTTCCCCACCGAATGCAGGTGCTATACTAACGTGTACGCGCGTCCTGCGCTCGGTGAACTTGCACTTGTTGCACTCTCTCACACACAGACCTTAGACCCAGATCTTTTAGGCTGGAGCTCAAATGGAATAAACAGTCATTTTAACCCCTTTACTAACCCCCTCATACGCACAGCTGAAAGTGTGGGGCACGGTAGACACCCCAACCCCACCACCACCCCCAAGGAGTGCTTCCAACATTTCTACTTCAGTTTTATTTGTGCTCTCTCTCCAATATTCCCATTTTTCCATAGCAGCGCTCCCAGGAATATAGCACCCTCCACCCCAACAAACCCCTCACGTGTTACCTCAGTAGTGCTTATCCTGAGGCAGGTTAAGATCAAGAAGCAGCACAGAGCGGTCTTCATCTCCCCTCACTCTGTTTCCCCCAAAACCAGACGGACGGCGCGTGGAGGAGCGGCGCGTGCTGCGGGGCTCCTGAGCCTGAGCGCGAGGGATCCACCACCATCCCTCGGACACAGCCGGGGAGGGAGGGAGCGAGTGGATGAGTGAGTGAGTGAGCGAATGAGCGAGTGAGTAAGTGGATGTCTGTCCTCGGGAAGCTCGCGCAGTCGCACTCAGTGTGGAACTCCAGCGTCCGCGCGCTCTCCTCTCACGAAACAAGTCACCAGGCGCGAGAGGGACATGACTGATCCCCGCAGAGCGCCTGAACAATCCCAAGAGAAGCCGCGCGCATGGTTGTAATTCAACGTCACTCTTAACTGGTTATGAAACACAAAGGACACATTCTCAGATATCCGGGTCCTCTTAAAGAAGGAGAGGGTCCAGGCTCGCGTCCCCCGAAGAAGCTGGAAACGCTCGCGAAGGAAAAATGCGGAGCAATGCGCGCGCGCTGCTGCAGAAGCCTCCGTCACTATACTCTACCGCGCGCTGAGTGAGAAGTACAGCGCGAGCTGCTGCATATAGCGAGCGCAGGCACGCGCCTCCCCCGCGAGAGCTGGTTGGTTGGCAGCTGAATGAGAAATATAACTCTTCCCACCTCCCCAGCCCCACGCCCCCCCTCCACCTCTCTATGAGAGAATGAAATCAGGACCTATTTCACCTCATTCTGGTTAATTCTAAGAAGAGCAGGAAGAAGCAACAACAACAACAACAACATGCTCCGACTCATAATTAGAAGCTGGGCCCACCTTACAGGTCCACTATGTGTACACTTACAGACTGTAGCCCGTCTGTTGCTGCACAGTACATCAGGCCACCTTCTACCCCATTCATCATTGGTCAGTTTCGGAGAACAGGGCCATCAGATATTACTTGGGTGGAGGACCATTCTCAGCAAGGCAGTGACACAGACATGGTAGTGGTACGAGTGCATGAGTCACAGCACTGTTGCTGGAAGTGTCACTGCTAGGTTGACTGGTCTGCCACCCAAAAATATTCAACCCAAAGCGGCTCTGTGGTCTGAAACTGCCTGTTGATGGAGAGCTGGATGGTTAACACAAGGCATGCATCAGCAGATCAGCTTGAACGGATCTTAGCAGTTCAGAAACTGCTGCTTTTTATGAGTGTTATTCTAAATACTTCTTCTCCTTATGTCTTCTTCTTCTTCTTCTTCTTCTTTTTCTTCTTCTTCTGCCTTCTCCTTACATCATCTTCTTCTTCTTCTTCTTCTTCTTCTCCATCTTCTTCTTCTTCCTCTTCTTTGTTCTTCTTCTTTTTCTCCTTCTGTCTCCTTCTGTCTTCTTCTTCTTTTTCTTTTTCTTTATCTTCTTCTTCTTCGTCTTCTTCTCCTTCTCCTTCTGTCTTCTTATTCTTCTGCCTTCTCCTTCTCCTTCTCATTCTGTCTTCTTCTTCTTTTTCTTCTTCTTCTTCGTCTTCTTCTCCTTCTCCTTCTGTCTTCTTCTTTTTCTTCTTCTCCTTATGTCTTCTTTTTCTTCTGCTTCTGTCTTCTTCTCCTTCTTCTGTCTTCCTCTTCTTCTTATGCCATTTTCTTCTCCTTACGTCTTCTTCTTTATCTTCTTATTCTTCTGTCTTCTTCTTCTCCTTCTGTCTTCTTCATCTTCCTCTTCTTCTTCTGCCTTTTCCTTATGTCTCCTTCTTCTTCTCCTTCTGACTTGTTCTTTCTCTTCCTCTTCTTCTGTCTTCTTCTTCTTCCTCTTCTTCTTCTGCCTTCTTCTCCTTCTGTTTTCTTCTGTCTTCTTCTTCCTCTACTTCTTCTTCTGCCCTTTTCTTCTCCTTATGTCTCCTTATGTCTTCTTTTTCTCCTTCCTTGTTCTTCTCCTTCTTCTTCTCCTTCTGTCTTCTTCTGTTTTCTTCATCATCTTCTTCTTCTTCATCATCTTCTCCTTCTGTCTTCTTCTGTTTTCTTCATCATCTTCTTCTTCTTCATCATCTTCTTCTTCTTATCTTCTTTTTCTTTTTCTTCTTCTTTATCTTCTTCTTCTTCTGTCTTCTTCTTCTCTTTCTTTGTTCTTCTCCTTTTCTCCTTCTGTCTTCTTCTTCTGCCTTATCCTTATGTCTTCATCATTTTCTTCTTCATCATCTTCTTGTCTTCTTTTTCTTCTTCTTATTCTTCTCCTTATGTCTTCTTCTATCTTATTCTTCTACACCTACTATTAGCATTCTTTGTCATCTTATCCCTCCTATTACTTATTGTTCTTTATTTTTCCTTCTAGTTCTTATTCTTCTTCTTTACTACTACAACTATTCTTCATTGTTGTTCTCCTCCCTCTTTTTTCTTTCAATACTGTTACTACTATTCTTCTTCTTCTTCTTCTTCTTCTTCTTCTTATTATTATTATTATTATTCTTTTACAACTACTTCTTAGCTTTTCTTTGTTATGGACAGGTACTGTATATATGTGGAATGCGTTGGCCAGTGTGACTGTCATGGCACCATTTTATATATATTTTATTTCAGCACATGAAAAAATTGTGCACAGCTATTGTAACTTTTAAAAATGGTTCTATTCTGCACCAAGGTTCTGCTATTGTTACAAGTCATATTACCTTTTTTGGCACTACATAGAACCTTTTATGCTAAGAGTACCTAAGCCGACATTATTATTTGGGCGTGTAATATGAGGAGTGATTTGCCCAGGCTGATCAAAGACAGTGATGGAAACTGGAGCGCGTCTGAACATGCTGAGTGGAAGTAACGTGTTAGCAGGGCAGACGAAAGCAGAGAAGCCCTGAGGTCTTGTAGATTATGGGACATGAAGAGGCTGCCAGAGGAAAAGATCTGTTTAGCAGGGTCAGGTTAAAGCACTAAAGGCGTCCCTTCCAGCACCATACATTCATTCAAAGCCTTATAGAGACCAATGATGTTTCAAATGTCATCTTAGAGTCCATATATTGTAAATACACTGTAAATAATATTTAATCATTTTGCTTAATTTATTCATGATTTAAACTGCTAATGCACCTGGGTTGCTGGAGCCTATCTCAGCTCTTATTGGGTGGCAAGCAGGAAAGCCACCAGTCCATCACAGGCCAGACACACAGGCATACACACACATATAGGGGACATTAGTATCTCCAGTTCAACTGATGGTATGTCCTTGGACTGTGGGAGGACCTGGGGAGAACATGCAAACTGCACACAGAAAGAACCCTGATTGCCCAGCTAGGGGAATCAAACCCAGGCCCTTCTGGCTGCGAGGCAACAGCACTACCAACTTCACCACCGTGCCACCCCAAACAACAGCTGCAGAATCATTTTGATGGTACACTGACTTATGATAGGGAGAATGGCATCTCTCCCTTAGGTGGGATCCCCTGTTATGGCACTATGTAACCTTGGAGTAGCTGGGACGAGACCTCTGACGAGAACTGCATAAGGCTTTATGGCACCATGTCACACATCAACAACTATGGGCTTCAGCTAGCTCTACTAAGAAGCTAGTTCAGAATTACCCATGGTTTGTATTTATGACTGCTGTGTAAAAGCGGGGGGCAGCACATAGGTGCAGTGGGTAGCACTGTTGCCTCACAGCAAGAAGTGCCTGGGTGGGGCATCTGGGGTTCGTCTGTATGGGGTTTGTATGTTCTCTGTGTCTGCATGGGTTTTCTCCAGGTGCTCAGGTTTCCTCCCACAATCCAAAGAGATGCAGTCAGGTGAATTGGAGATGCTAAATAGCCTCCTAGGTGTGAATGTGTATGTGTGTATGTCTGGGTCTTTCCCCTGTGATGGACTGTTCGGGGTGTTTCCTGCTTTTTGGTCAATGCGCTGGGAGCATATGCTATTGGAGCATATGCCAGCCCTTTGGCAGAAGGCAGGAAACACCCTGGACCGCCCAACAGTCTGAGGTGGAGTACTGGAGCCTATCCCAGCACTTATTGGATGGAAGGCAGGAAACACTCTGGACAGGCCAACAGTCTGGGGTGGAGTACTGGAGCCTATCCCAGCACTTATTGGGTGGAAGGCAGGAAACACTCTGGACAGGCCATCAGTCTGGGGTGGAGTACTGGAGCCTATCCAAGCACTCACTGGGCAGAAGGCCCAGAAAGGTAAGTGGCTCAGAAGATGAATGAATGAATGTGTGCAAGTGACATACACTCCACAAGTACAAGAACTACCAATTCCCACACAATGCTGCTTTAAAGTACCATCCACAGAAAGATTCTATATGGCAGCAGTTCTCAGGGACCTCCAGGTGGTCCACATTTTTGATCTATCCCTATGTTTTGCAAGTTGGACCAGGTTGGGCCAACTGGGGGTCCCTGAGAACCACAGCTCTAGGAAACTGAAAGTAGTTGCGTTGCTTCGAGGAACCCATTTTCGGCACCTGTTAGGTATCATTAATACAAAGGTAAAACCCAAATCTGACAGAATGAGTCATTGTATGCACAAAACTTTCTTTGTAGAAGGTAAAAATAGCCTCCAGTTTCCTCCATGCCACTGTAAACTTTCCATGGGAAGACTGACAGCAGGATGCTATGAATAACTGAAGACCAACGCACTGGCTTTTCCTCTGCTCAGTCTGCATCGTCCCTCTGGAGATCGGCGTGTCATCGCTTACTCACTTCATCACGGTAAGGTCGACCACACTGACCCCTGCAGGAAAGGAAAAAAGGCCGGAGATAGGTGAAGGAGAGGAGGGGGTGACTTAGAGGGAAAAATGAAGAAAGAAGTACCAGTGGACGGGTGTGGAGACCGGACAGGTTGGTGAGAGGAGATCTGGAACTGAGAGGAAGAGAGAAAGAAGAAGGGAAGAAAAAGGTAAACACCGAATGGCACAGGAGTGAACAAAACAGATAAAGGAAAGAGAGAATAGAGAAGGAGGAGAGGCAGAGCACACTCTTCCACACCACATGCTATTAAACATGATGTTTACTGGCAACTAGGCTGTGTGTACCTAACAACATCAACCCCAATAAACAGCTTTATAGAGGCTGGAATGCTATAAATGCGGCCATAAAGCCGCGCCGTACCGTGCAGGACGTTTCTTTTTTTTTTCCGCAAAGCAAATGAGTCCTGTTTTCCCCGCCGGCACAGAGCTCCTGATGGAGCAAGGAAGCTGCTGAGATGCAGCTGAGTAAAGCTGGATGGAAGTGACTCAATCTGCTGTGAGACATTTGAAGCTGACTGAGCTTCCAATAGTAAGTTGATAGAACGATAATTAGGAACACGACCAAACTGAGTCCAAATCCAATAAAGTAATGAATGTACACTATGACTCCACAGTCTGCTGGACCACAAGATTGCTGTGATGTAGCTGTTGTTCTGCCGTATACTCACAGTAATAAGCTGTAATTAAAATACATGGCAGCGTCCCACTCCAGGCTTGCGGTGCCTTGGGAGCACTGGTGGCGTGGCCATGCTGAGCGGCTGCACACGCAGGCTCTTGGGAGTGCCGCACTCGTGGTAGGAGAGAGAATTTAATGTGGTAGGCAAGTTGTTGTTGTTGTTGCTGGGCTGTGGGGTTAGTTAGTGGGTCTATGTGTCTACCATGTATGGAGCTAGAAGTGGAGCTAAAAGTGGCTGTTCAATAAAAGAGCATTTGCCTTTAAAGCACAATGCATCCTGCGTCCTCAGCTGATGCCACACTGGTGTCAGAAGTGGAATATGGAAATATGGACCTTTGGCACACCCAATTGCAATCCCTCCTTTTAGCCAATCATTAACATCTGCTTTGGAGCCATTTTCCACACATGGAACGAGACATTCACTGCACTGTACCACCTCTTCTCATTGTATGAATCCCGTCACTCACAGCCTGCAGGTATTTATAGCCCCATCATCCTCGTGTAGCACCGTCTGCAGGAACCTCAAGTAACTACCACCTTTAACACGCAAGGTGACTCAGGGTGGCATGATTTTTTTGTTCGAACTGGCACAAACATACGTAGACACCTAATCTCACAATGACTCACTGATGTGATTTCTGTGTGCTTAGAAGTGACTACAAGTCATGAAAGTTACTAAGGTGTCACTTGCTACAGAGTTCCAAATTGGCGCTGGAAGCAATGTCAGCACAAGAGCTTCAGGAGCTTCATGGAATGGGCCAAGCAGTTGCATACAAGCCCAAGATTACTGTGGGCAATGCCAAGCGTTGGCAAAAGAGGAGTGTAGCACGCCACCACTGGACTTTGAAGTGGTGGAAAAATGCAGTGATTAATCATGCTTCAGTACTCTGCGGTCTGATGGACGAATCTGGGTTTACTGGATACCAAGAAAATGCCACCTACCCCAATGCACAGTGCCAACAGTAGGAACTCTGATGACCTGCGCAGAGTGCCGACCTCAACCTTATGTAACACCTTTGGGAGGAATTGGAATGTTGATTATGAGCCAGCCCTTTTCGGCCAACATTAGTGCCTGACCTCATGAATGCTTTTTTAACTGAATGGGCACAAATTCCCACAGACACACTCCAAAATCTTGAAGTGTGGAGGCTGCTATAGCCACAGAGTTCGGGCCAACTCTGTGTTAATGGCCCCAGGTTTGGATTAGGATGTCCAACAAGCTCATGTAGATGTGATGGTAAGTTGGTCATACTTTTGGCCATATAGTGTATATACATATATATTTTTCACTTTAACACCTTAAACTGCAGGCTTATGATTCAATAAGTACTCTAAATTGTTCAGTATCTACTATGAAACTGACGTTTTGAGAGGGAGGGGTTAAAGCATGAACCCATTTGCACACACTCAGAGTTTAAGGGCACTAGAAAGAAGGGAAAAGAACTTCTGATCTGCTGACCCCGCAGTTTCCACATACATCCGCCGCCCTTTTTATCGCTCCTGCCTACAAAGATTTGGGTATATTTGGAGAGTTTTCCAGACAGACTGGTGTTAAGGCCCACGCAGTCTCCCCCGCCATACACCTCATCACACTTGAGAAAGAACAGAAGGGGCCTTCGAACTCCTCCTCGTTCTGATAACCGGACTTGAGTTATTTTTAGACCTGTGCAGCATTTGTACGACCAGGGAAAAGAGGGAAGGCACATACAGACAAATTGGCACACGTTGTCCAAGAGCAGGTGAGTCAGAGGGCAAGGGGAGGTAGAGAAATGCCCTCCTCCCTCTCTCTCCCGTTGCCTCGCTCTTGTTTCCTAAAGCTAAAACAAGAGAAGCCAATCCGGCCCTTTACAAGCCCTAATTACACGGCGAGCGCTATTTGTGGTTTCTGATTTGACAGTTTAGGATACCATCGTGCTTTATCACATAAAGCCCTCAACTATTTATGACTGGTGCTCCTGTCACAAGCGTACACACAACCACACATGCAGCGGTTTACAGAGGTAATTAAAAGAAAAGACTGCCTGTTCAAAGGTGCATTAGCATTACGTTACTCCACCAAGGAATCTGACCCTCTGCACCCATTCTGAATGGCATAGTCCAACCAAGCTCTTCACTGTAAACAATGATACAGCTGATTCAATGTCAGACTTTAATTGCAGCTCAGGAATACTGGGGCAGAACACTTTTCAGGATTTCTCTCCTCCCTTCTATCTGTCTAGCAGTCAAACAGGAGCATTCATTCAGACTGTTATCTTATTTATTGCTCCTCAATATAGCAGGCCAGAGATGGGGACTCGAGTCAGCAACTCAGATTTCAGTCACCCTCGAGTCAAGTCACCGTTATTTGCAGTTTGCTTAAGCAGCTTCGCTGTTCGGGTTCAATATAACATCAAATACAGGGTCTTTCAATGTAGAAACTTCTTTGGTCTGATGGACAGAATTATTAGTCCTACTAACAGGACAGGAAAGAGGCAAAACAACTGTAAATAGTTCCCTAGCATGTAGTTTGGGTAGCAAGTATGCAAGCTAGCACAATAGTTAATTTAGCTGAAGCTGCTAGTTAATATAAAAGTTGGTTACAGATCCTTTAAAAGGTCAACCGGATTAGCTATTGTGCTACCTTATTAGCAAATGTATTAGCAAATTTGCTATACAAACTACAGACTAACCAATCATTTCAATTTTCAAATTGCTGATGGCATAGGTTAGGCTGAAGGGGCAGTAGCACCTTGGGGTGGATGAAGGCAGTTAAGGCATGGGCCAGGATGACAGCATAGGATAAGTTAAAGGCAGTGAAAGCCTGAGTTAGGGTCAAGGCATGGGATGCTGCTAGCTAATCTAGAAATCGGTTGCAAATCGCATTCCTTAAAGACTTACTAAAATATCAGCTAGATTAGCTATTATGCTATCTTATTAGCATACTTGCTATGCAAACTACAACTACAAGACTAACCAATTGTTTCAAGTTATTTTGCCTTTTTCTGTATATAGTGCTTCAGTACTTCAAATCATCCTTTACTATCAATTTCTTTCTTTGTTGAGTTCATGTTTATTCTGTCATTTCATCACCTGGAAGTAAATCTCATGCCTTCACTGCCTTCCAACATAACCTATGCCATCACCCAGAACCATGTTTTCACTGCCCTGTCCCATGCCTTGACCCTAACACAGGCCTTCACTGACAACTTATCCTATGGCCTATCATGGCCCATGCTGCATACTGGGGCTAATCAGTGGAATGAAGCATAGGTGTCATTATTCTGTGGGGATGAAGCCTGCTAAGTATCCATACTTGTCCCAAAGTGGCACTCTTACGGCAATAGAATGGGAGAACTGTGAGACACTGCATCAGCCGTCAGTGGTAAAAGTCCAAGATGATCTAGGATGGCTCACAAGACTTAGCTTTTTGGCCCATGACCTGCTTAGTCTAGGTATTGGTGTCTCAGAGGTGCCCTCACTTACAGGTCACTTACAGTGTCCTCAGGTATTGCAAAACGGGCAAACAATTGTTGGAACAGTGCTTCTACCATCTGATGTCCAGTGGTGAACTGGCCTAGGGGCAGCAAAGTAAGATTTAGAGAAATCAATTTGATGTGAGTGACCTAAGGTGAAAGAAATATGTGCCCACTGCCAAGGAGTTGATGAGGGACATCATGTTGGTCTAGATGGAAGTGACCAAGAAGGTGGGCAGAATTATCTATGATCCAGTTTGATATCATTACTCAAGGGATGTCTGGATTACCAGTAATTCCTGGTTTATGACATCAGAATGTCTTACTGTTTTCAAGAAAAAGGCAAGCAGAGATGTTGGGATTGGACTACCTGGACTACCATGACATTGGGAAAAGACATCCCACACTTTCACCTTCCAGCACTCAGTTCCAGTACAAATGACTTGTCAAGACATAGTTGGCACAGAAGGAAGACTATAATGAAGCAATCTGTGAGCTGTTTGTACTCCCCCTCATCTGCTGGGCTGTGTGTTGCACCTTGGAGGAGTGCAATCAACAGTTTTGGAACTGTGCTGAAGTTTTTAAGGGGGACCAGTGGAGGACTGCAAAGCACCAAAATGTTTGCGAAACCCCAAGTAGTTTTTGGATAAGCTGAGATCTGCACCTCCTGCACCTTGTGCTCCTTAAAATGTAGACCACCAATCACATACTACTAAAAGAGAAGTAAGACTGATTACATTGTCATTTATCAGCCTTAATACACAGTCTGTCTTTTAATAGACTTGGCAATGCCACTCTTGTGGCCAAAGCTCTTTTCCAAGCTTGCGGAGTAAATCTATATTGGCTATTTTGAATGATGAAGATGCACAGATGGGGCACTGGCAAACCCATAAGGCATCACAAGGTACTCATAGTGACCAGAAGTGGTTGTAAGCACTTGCCAGGTCCAGTTTGGTCTTAATGTGCGCTCTGCACAGCTGTTCAGAATGGCCTACTTCAATGTAGAAACACCGGTGTAGACTTTTCATGAACTTTGGCCAAGCCCTATAGTCTGCCATCGAGTGTGTGCATTCCTAGAGGCAGCTGACAGACCAAAATGGAAAAGGCTCCTTTGCATGTTCCATGTAGAAAGTTACTAAGGAGTTTGGGTCTCATCTATATAGGCTGAGGGGAGCCTTTAGGCCGAGCTGGTAGCTATAGACAAAAGGTTCTCCCCAGATGGTGGCTAAAGTGAGGCCTGGTTTATTCAAACCACTGCTACAGCTGCCTGACTGACAAGGTGGAAAGCAAGGTACTGAAGTGTGATCTAAAATGCATTTCCTTATTATTTACCCTGCCATTAACCTGCACTACTCTTGCCATATAAACAAAGCCACTGTGGCAAATTTAGAAACAAGAAGCAATTGGAATCAATATAATATCATCAGAAATGAAACATACACAACCTACGTCATGAGTTGATGTCACAAGAGTCCAAAGGTACATTTTAAAACTGAAGAGCTAAAGAGTTTCTGCAACCAAATCTCTTATATTGAGTGAGTGAGGCCAGGGTGTGTGCATGCATGTCCCAGAAGGAAATGGTCCAAGAGACACCAGTACAAGTCACCAGACAGATTCACATGTGCCACTACAGTCCCACAAGTTTGGACCAGCGTTTGAGAGAGAAGTGGACAAAGACAGAGAGAAGAAAAAATGTAACCTATTTGCCTTTCCTTGTTGCCCATCACTCTCTCTGTGAGCTGAAGACTCTCTCTTTGATGCCATTTATCCCCACTAGTGAAAAAAACGCTGAGAGAAAGAAATGACATGAAAGTGAAAAACAGAATGCTGTTCCAACTGAGAGTGAGTGTATCGTGCCTTTGTTCTTCATCCTGTGGGTTTGTGTGTTCCTGTGTGACCCCGGAGCGTGTTCAGAGGGAACCAATCTTTTCCCTTTTCCCACATGCGCTGACCACAGCATAGTCCACATTAACCCTGACCCTGAGCATGTTGTTTAGCAGCGCACAATAAAACGGCTTGCAGTCTAGTATGCTGCCAGGCAATGAGGGACAGATAGGGAGAGAGAGCACAATGAACAGAAAAATAAAGTGATAGTTTGACAAAGAAAACAGCACATGAAATAAGCCAAGACATGTTTGGTGTCTGAAGTTTGCTTCAGTAGTTTTAGCACTAGAGCAACAAGGCTAATGTAGCTAACAAGCATTAAATGCGTATACCTTGCCAAAGAGCATCTTTTGAAATGCATGCATAGTTAATTAATGCATAGTTGCCTCAAACCATGTCAAGTTGTTAGGCAATCTCAAACAAACATGCTTATGTGCTATCTAACACTATATGGCTTACTGTTATCTATGACAATAGATGGAAAGTGTGGCCATAATTCCTGAAAACATTTATACATTATGTCACATAGTGTCTGAAGTATAAGAGTTGTCAGAATCAGGCATTTTCTACAATGCTAATTCATGGCTAATTCCGGTGCAACATTAAAGAAGGAAACTTTGGACACCAAAAATGCCACCATAATTGGGGTAAGGGGTTAAAATTCGGCAAGTCTCACTTAACATGACTGAAAAGCAAAGCAAATTATGACACTGACATATTCTCACTAACTGGTACTCTCTCTTTCTCTCTATTCATGCACACATATAGTTGGAGATGTGGGACTGGTCTGAACATGCAGTCCCCTCTGATCCCCCTGCAGAAACACAGAGAAACACTACCTCTTTATTCTCCCCTTCCAAAAAAAAAAGGGCCCAGGAGTCGGGGAGTTCCAGAGTGAAGCCAGTGAAGGCATGGCTCAGGGTGAACGAAGCAAAGGCAATGCTTGTAGTAAAGGCATGGCACAGGGTAAAGGCAGTGAAGACATGGCTTAAGCTGAAGGCAGTAAAGGTGTTGCTCAGAGTGATGGCACTGGAGATATGGTTTAAAGTGAACCCAGGGAAGGCTTGGCTTAGAGCAACGGCCTGGGTCAGGGTGAAAGCAGTAAAAACATGGATCAGGGTAAAGGCAGTAAAGGCATGGATAAGGGTAGGGGCAGTGAAGGCCTTGGTCAGGATGAAGGCAGTAACGACATGTGTCAGGAAGGCAGTGAAGGCGTGGTTTTGGGTGACAGCACAGGATAAGCTGGCGGCAGTAAAGGCCTGGGTTAGAATCAAGGGATGGGGCAGGGTGAAGGGAGTGAAAACATGGCTGAAGATGAAGGCAGTGAAGGCATGGCTTAGGACACAGACAGTGAAGGCAGAGAAGGTATGGCTTATTGTGAACGAATGGGTCAGGATGAAGGCAGCAACAGCATAGATGAGGAGAATAAAGGCAGTAAAAACATGGGCCAGGATCACAGCATAGGGTCATTTGAAGGCTATGAAGGGTTAGGTATGGGACCGGGTGAAGGCAGTGAAAGCAGGGGTCAGGATGAAGGCGGTGAAGGCATGGGTTAGGTTGAAGACAGTGAAGGCAGAGAAGGCATGGCTCAGAGTGAAGTTATGGGTCAGGATGAAAGCAGTAAAGGAATGGGTCGGTGTTAAGGCAGTGAAGTCATGGGTAAAGATGAAGGCAGTAAAGGCATGGATGAGGATGAAGCAAGTTCAGGCATGGTCCAGGGTGATGGTATAAATTAAGTTGAAGGCGGTGAAGGCATGGTTGAGGGTGAAGGCATTGAAGGCAGGCAGGGCATAGCTCCTGTTGAAGGTATGGTTCAAACTAAATGCAGTGGCATTTAGGGTAAAAGGGCAAAAGTAGTGAAGCCATTGGCTCAAAGCGATGACAGTAAAGGCAGGGCTCAGGGTGATTAAGGTGAAGGTATAACTGAATGCAAAGGCAGTGAGGACAAGTGAGGGTTAGGAAGGGGGCCAAACCAGATGGAAGTTGATGTCATCTCACAGAAAGCCATGCAGACTTGGTAAAAATTGGACTGACTGTTCCAAAAGTGCTGGAAAGCACTCAGTCTCACTTGTTAATTGTTGTAGCTACTTGAAATAATTTTAGATCTACAATTGTTAGGTAGCTTGGCCATGCCGTGCTAGCTAACCAGCTGGACCAATTTTCTTTTTGCATCTGAGAAGGAATATTTCAAAGGAATATTGGTCCCTAGAAATAATTACTTTAATAAAAAAGATTGCTTTTGTGGCTGAAGTATTACTTTGCAGATGGAGTTTTGCTGCTAACTCATAGATGAGGTAAATTAAGGCCAAAAAAAGTCTATTGTGAAGGTTGGGAGGTGTAGGCAGTTTTCTGTTTCTCTGACAGTTCCCAGTGTTTTCGCTAATGCTCAGTGGATCAGCTGTCCTCAGTTTGGCATTAGGGGTGGGTTAAGCCTTAAATTACCCCAATCGTGAGGTTCATGTCAGGGGGGCTTTCGTTTACCTCTCTCACCAGCCAGTGGATATGGATGAAAGCTGGTGGAAGGAGAAGGTGGAGGAGGAGAGAGTGAAGGAAGGAGTGGGGGAATGAGTGATTCCTGAATGGAGGGGATTATGGGAGATTTCTATGCTTTGTTTCAGCTTGGCTGGCACTCCAACACCACTAAGCCTCAGGGGCGGATGTTCAGGAAAAGGTGGACAGATCATTCCTTAAAAAGAGTAAGCTTAGTCCAGCGTGAGGAATCTCCACACACGGACTACAACCCAGTGCCAACATTCCAGAGTGAGCATTTTGGCTGGACGAACCCCCCCTTGCCACACGAACACACTGTATGAGGAGGACAAGTAAAACAGAGAGCAGTGACACAGCCAGGTGTTTCACACCGCTAACACACCTGAACCTGTCTGAATGAGTGGATATGGGAACTGTTCGGGCATATTTGGCCTGGAATGAGGAGATCGTTGTGTACGCAGTTTCTTTGATGTTGCCGAAGTATCTGGGAGTGAGTGTGTGTGTGTGTGTGTGTGTGTGTGGTGCTAAAATGGGAAATGCTACTACACCTGGTGCTGCTGTGTGGTTACTGATAACCCACTGTTTTATAGGCTCAATCTGTGATGTAGTTTTGCATTCTGTTAACAGCACTGTTAAAACCGCATACACAGTCTCCTGAGGTGCAGGCAGCTCCTATGGAAGCCATGGAACAAAGTTTTGGAGCAGCAGCAGTTCTCAGGCTTCTTCCAAAAGCACCTTTGTGGACACTAAGTGCCAGTGCACCCCGATTCATTGCTTTTGTTGAATAGAACCTTTTGGCACTTCGCAAAATGTCTCTGCAACTTTCATAGACTGGTGCATACAAGAGATGTGTTCTGTTCTATGGCATTACAGAAAACCTGTAATAATGGGTTTGTTATGGCTATTAATAGTAATTGACCTGCATGGTGTAATAGTGTATCACTGTAAACAGTCTATCAATGATGAACAAGGTGTACTTTTTATATATGGCCACAGTTAATAAACTGACAAAATTACATCTTACGAAGCGGCTTACCTTTACCTTATTGCTCCCCTGTTGCCCCCCAGGAGGGCGAAATCTGAAGAACTGTTGCTCTACAGTGTGTGTGTGTTTGTTAAAACGTTTAATGGCAAGATGCAGCACAATGAACACCAGTGGCGTAGTCAGAATTCCATTGTAGAGGGGGGTACCCAGTCTTCATAATACCCCCTGGGGGTCCCATGTTGGCTGGCTCCTCCAGCATTAGCTGGCTGCTAACTCACTAGCAGCTCTAATACTCCAGTTTGGGACTGCATTCTTCCACTCATTCATTGAGATCGTACACTTCTCTTTATGCTTTGACTGCAACGAAAACAGAAGCTGGCGGCTTATGGGTGAAATAGGCTAAACAATGACCTTTCACTGAATTTGTAGCAGAACTTGTATTGTATCCTAACACAGAGAATAACAACATAATAAGTTCATTTTCAGGGACCCCTTCACACAATTCAGAGAGTCCAAGTTCTGTCAGAAAGACTCAAAAGTAATGGGAAACTATGTTTTAAAGAGTCTTTGGCGTTTGCCCCTCTTGGGTCCAGGTCTTAAAGCGTTCGGACCCTGGCAGATCTTGCCGGATATGGACAGCAAGGACAGAGCCTACTCCCTGGACAACAGGACCCGGACCAACCTGGTTGTTGGGGGGAGTAAGGAGGTTGTTGGGGGGAGTAAGGAGGAGAACAACATCAGCACCTGAAAGTACAGGAACACATGTTGAATCCTTTTAAAGACGGGTGGAAGGCTGCGATTTGCCAGAGTAATGTATGTAGCATTGGAGTCTTCCTGGCAGAACTTGCACTAAAGCTTTCATAGATGAAATAAGGGGACCTCCCCAGGACCATCCTGTATTTCACCCCTTGGTGGGGAACGTTGTTGTAACTGAGAGGGGCAGCTAGAAAGAATATGTGCCCCAGTGTAGCTATAGCTTGATAACCACCAACTTCACGGTAGCTTTGATAACCAGAGATGAAGTTTGACCTTGCATTTAACTGCCTGGGTACTATAACTACAAACAACATACAACTGCGTGCATTGGCTAATAAACCACAGGGTTAGGACCATGTGTAGGTGACCAGAGTGAATGGACAAAATCTGCAGTTTTCTTATGTTGTACTTTGATTGCTTTGGTCAACTTTACTACTCGGGTTAGTTGGGTAAGTAGTAGCCTATGCTAAGAATGAGCACAGCCCAATCCATCAACCAGGCTAATGCTGCATGTAGCTGTTGGCCGATTTCCATACCTTACTGTAGAATTGGTGCAAAGTGAATATATGCAAACCGATGGTGGCATGTCACCAAAGTGATTGGAAACTGGTGTTGGGCTGAGGACAGCTTTAGTGGTCACTAAGGTGGAAGAAAGAAGGACCCAAGAACTTCATCCTGAGCTTTATCCTGTATTATAAGAGCGAGACCACTTACATTTTGTAACATTTAATCAGCATTTTTCAGTCCGAAATCCGAAATGCCTAGGTCCCCCTGTAGCTATGCCCCTGACTCTCACACACACACATTCTCTCTCTCTCTGGTCCAGTCTCTTGCCTTCCTGCCCCTCTCGCAAACAAAACTGTCTCTTTTCTTGTGCTAAAGTAAACAAACCGGGTATCCCTCCATCACACACGCAGCGCAACGCACGCTGAGCCCCGCTGTCTGAAGTGTCAAATCCGGCTCAGGAAAAACAAACAGAGGAATCAAACCAGCTGATTAACAATAGGAAGTGTCTCCATTATGGGCTTACATTAGGCTACTCTGGTTACAGAGCTGCATTCCGAAGCATTCCTGGAGCTTTGGGTGGAAGCCAAGGCAATTCTTCGTTAACCAAATTCTCCCCAAAACTGTTGCCAAATGGGCAGTGGTCTGTTAGTGATCGGAGTGAAGAGGATCTAAAGTGGGTCATTCTCAGAGGGAATGGTGTGAACAGCCCTGGTGTACGGGTTCCAGTGCAGTGCTATTAGAAGCTGACTCACTCAGTAGGTCTTCCACATGTTTGGTGGTCTTTACCATCTTACATTTTTGTTCATTCCATGTAAACTTTTCCAGCTTGTATCCATAGATCTTCAGCCACTTTTGAGACTTGGCTCCTCTCAGTGGTTCTTCTCCATGCTCCTTCATGCTCCTAGAGCATTTTTTTTTCCTTAGAGGTTCCTCATACTTTTTCTCAATACTTTTTCCTTGTAAGCATTCATTCCTTTTTCCTTATGATTTTATGGAGCATTTCTTTTTGAGCCTTTGTTCCTCTTGAAGTATGTGGTTCTACCTCATGGTCTAAGGGAGGTTTTGCTTTTGAGAATTGGTTCCTCTCAGTGATTCTTCATTATGATTGTAAAGAGGTTCTCCTTTTGAATATTGGTTTCTCTTAGTGGTTCTACCTCATGATCTGAGGGAGTTTCTGCTTTTGAGACTTGGTTCCTCTCAGTGGTTCTTCTTCATGATTGTAAAGAGGTTCTCCTTTTGAAACTGGTTCCTCTTAGTGGTTCTTCCTCGTGCTGTTAGGCTGTTTTGTCATTTGGGATCTTGGTTCGTCTTAGTGGTTCTTTCTCATGCTGTTAGGCTGTTTTGTCATTTGGGATCTTGGTTCCTCTAAATGATTTTCCACATGGTCTTTGGGAGTTTCTCCTTGTGGGGCTTGGTTGTTCTCGGTGGTTCTTCCTCACGCTCTTAGAGATGTTTTCCTTTTGATGATTCATTTCTGTCAGTGGTTCTTCCTCATGCTCTTATAGAGCTCTTCCTTTTGGAATCTTGGTTCCTCTCGGTGGCTCTCCCTCATGTCCCTAGGGAGTTTCTCCTTTTGAGACTCGGTTTCTCTCAGTGCTTCTTGTATATGCTCTCAGAGATTTTTTTTCCTTTTGAGTATTCATTCCTGTTAGTGGTTCTTCCTTATGCTCGTAGGCAGTTTTTCCTTTTGAGACCTGATTCCTCTCAGTGGTTCTTCCTCATGCTGTTAGGTAGTTTTTTGGAATCTTGGTTCCTCTAAGTGTTTTTTCTGGTGATCTGGGGAGTTTCTCCTTTTGAGACATTTTTCTCAGTGGTTCTTCCTTATGCTTTTTAGAGAGGTTTTCCTTTTGAGTCTTCAGTCCTGCCAGTGTCTCTTCCTGATCTTAGGTAGTTTCTTGTTTGAGTCTTGGATCCTCTCTGTATCCTCTCTTCTCCTTCTGATCTTGCTACGTCTCAGTGCTTTTTGATGCTCTTAGGAGTTTTCCCTGCCCTTCTCTAACTCTACTTGGTTATTAGGAACCCACATCTCTTGGATGCTGGTTTAGCACATTGGCTCTTACAGAACAAAGTAAGCCTAAACTCAACTGAGCTGAATAGTGGTCAACTTCTGGAGTGGATTTTTTTTCTTTGGGAATTCCAAAATTATCCTGCAGGTCCAGTCACATACCTTTATGCGCAAACACTTCCAATGTCATGAGACAACTCCTAGTTTCTCAAAACTTCCAGCCTAGTTTTGACGTTTATCCTTGTAAATGTTTATGAATTCAGCTATGAACCTCTGTCTTTAAAAATGGAACTGGTCATACCTAGACTTATTTTAGAGAATGTACTTCCACCACTAGACACAAACAGTCAATTTGTGGAAAGACTAAACACCTATAGCCATCAACCAACCAAATGGAAAACACAAATCAACAACAAACTCATCTGGCAAAGGTTTTCTTGATAGAACCGCATAGCTCCTGCAGAGTTCTTTATACACAGTCATGATGTGAACATCTTTTTCTACCTCATCGCAAAAAATGAATTGACATCTGGAAACTATACATGCCACTAAAGCTATTCATGGAACCATCTTGAGATGATGCACCTATTACTCATTGGGTAAAATGTTGTGATAATGGATGTGCATGGACAAAAATAGGGGTTGTAGGTACACTGTGGCAAGTGAGGCATTCAAATGATGCGCTCTTGGTTAAAATGGGGCTTAATGTGCACCAAAAACTTTCCACACACCATTACACCACCATCTTATCTGACCTAAGTGTTTGCTGTAGATCATTCATTTCTAGGTCTGAAACATTCAGAGATGCCCCTCTTAATGTTTTAGTTCGTTGTGGCCTCATGTTAACTACATCAGACCCGGCAGTTGTCCTCTAAGCTCCCCTATTAACAATGATGGAATGAATGGAAATTATATGTTTGCCTATTGGGCCATTCCCAACAAACTGTAGATATTGTAGCATTTGATAATTGCAGCATAATTCTAATTTCTAATCACATTTTCTAATCCTTTATAGACTGCCCACTAACGCATTATTACACTTACTGAGTTACTGTACACCAACATACTACTTACAGTACACTAACGCATTACACTTACTGTGTTACTGTACACCAACACACTACTTACAGTACACTAACGCATTACACTTACTGAGTTACTGTACACCAACACACTACGTACAGTACACTAACGCATTATACTTACTGTTACTGTACACCAACACGCTACTTACAGTACACTAACGCATTACACTTACTGAGTTACTGTACACCAACACACTACTTACAGTACNAACAATGATGGAATGAATGGAAATTATATGTTTGCCTATTGGGCCATTCCCAACAAACTGTAGATATTGTAGCATTTGATAATTGCAGCATAATTCTAATTTCTAATCACATTTTCTAATCCTTTATAGACTGCCCACTAACGCATTCTTACACTTACTGAGTTACTGTACACCAACATACTACTTACAGTACACTAACGCATTACACTTACTGTGTTACTGTACACCAACACACTACTTACAGTACACTAACGCATTACACTTACTGAGTTACTGTACACCAACACGCTACTTACAGTACACTAACGCATTACACTTACTGAGTTACCGTACACCAACACGCTACTTACAGTACACTAACACATTACACTTACTGAGTTACTGTACACCAAAGCAACTTCTTACAGTGCATTACAGTAAGTACAGCAACTTGGTGGGTAGGTTTGACATGCAACAGCCACTATTGTGGACATTCAGTGAGCAGTGATGTCCTCTATGAGTCATCCTGTTAGTGCCAGCACCATTGGCAGACGGCTGCATGACACAAGACTACATGCATGCAGACCATTATGAAGACTGTCCTTAACACCCCGTCAACCTCACCAAAGATGTTTCATCATTTATTTATTGGATCATTTATTGTTCCTGGTAACCTTTATCTTCCTTCCTAATAGCATTGCAATCTGACACTTCCTTCTGGGCGCAACTGTTCTTTTGATAATGAGAGCATTTGAAAAAGAATGGCGTGTAATTACAATATATACTGCAATATATACACATAAATATCCGATACAGAAATATTGGAAATACATTTTTTTTACAGTAGTAAATTTACCTACCATAAGCATGGAGCTTCTCATGGGTCTTCTCAAAGCAGGGCGCTACAACACATTTCGAACCTGCCGTTGCCCTTAAGCAAACTTTTCATTGGAAGCTGTGATGGTGGATCAACAAAATAAACTGGAATTAGCTAACAGAAGCTCACAGTGGAAAAAAATGTCAACAATTGGACCGTAAAATCCTTTATAGACTGCCTGGAACAAAATGACATTTGTGGTTATCCGGTTAGTACCAAAAATACTCTATCCGTAATAGAAAAGGCTGCTATTTTTTTGGCCACAAGGAAAAGCCACTATTGAAGTACCTTCTTTGCTGTACATGCTCTTTATTTGGCAGAACTGTTGTGTAACAGGAATAGAACGTTTGAGGTTGTGTGTTATTTCAAATATCATCACAGCTGGGATGATCTACAGTACTTCAGAGTGGGTTAGTTGCATGATTCAATCTAGCCAGCCAACCATGAGGTTGTGAAAGATTCCGTTAACCATTTCTCCTGGTCCTGAGCTCTGGCTTGGATGGTAGGTGCCAATTTAAGGTAAATGAGCCCTGGCCTGATCCAGTGCGATCAATACAGTCATCGGCCTAAGTGGATGAAAAGGTTACTTCAAATCCCAGTATTCACAGCATCTCTCCAGGGTCCGAGTAGCTTATTGTGACCTATGGTAAATGTCAAATGTGACCGAGGACACTGAGTCATCTATCAAAAAAGACTGAAGGCTTTCATTAGATAATAAAAGCCGCCTCGTCTTCATTTTAACAGCAGCTAATATTGAACTCTAGCTTATGATGCCCCTGAGGATCTCTCATTCTTCTCCCTATACCCTAGAGACACCAATAATCACTCAACCACTCAACAGTCACTCAACACTTCTCCTATTCTTTCTAATATACTACCATCGTAGTCTTCCATCTACTGCTAACAGTTACTAACAGTTATCCTGTTCAATATTGCCTATAATTATAAACTCTGATCCTTTTTGCCTTGGTGTTGCTATATGGGGTCGACCTGAAGAGGATGGGTTCGCCTTTTGAGTCTTGGTTCCTCTCTAGGTTTCTTCCTCTTGCCCTGAGGGAGTTTTTCCTTGCCACTGTCACCTCTGGCTTGCTAACTGGGGGCTTGGACATGGATTTTCTGTAAAGCTGCATTGTGACAACATTGTATAAATTTGACTTGACTTGACCATAAGGACATTGTACATGTTTGTGTGTCTTCTTTAGAACATATTTTACTTCATGCGCCTGTTTTCTATGTCTTGTAAGTTGATTTTTCTTACACAACCCTGGTTTAATGGTTCTTCACCTTCTCCTTCATCCTCTAATCCAACACAGTTCCTTATAGAAGAAGACTTTATCGTATTCTTTGAACAGAAAGTCAACATTTCCAAGTCCTTCAAACATCAAGCAAAGGTAGAGGTGTGCTGCCTTTAAAACCACTCACTAAGAATGAAGTGCATGTAGTGGGTAGGTCATGGAACAAATGGCTCCATGGCCTACCTATTGGATCACACTTCTCTAAATGATCCTTAGAAATCTGATACTGTGAACTTCCAGGTGCTTTTTTCAACTCTCCTGGACTTGGACGTCCCCCTTGGCTTCCATTTTATTGTTAAAACTGAATGTAGTTTAGAAAGGCTCTCCCTCAGCTCCCTAGTATTACTACTGGAGTCCCCCAGGGCTCACTACTTGGTCCAATTGTGTTCTGCCTGTAAACTTATCCCCTGTGACTGTTGTGGTGAAAAGAACAGGTACAAAGCTCTGGTACTCTCCTTTAAAGGCCTTAGCGCTTTACTGCCTCTGCAACATGGTTAAAAAAACACACTCCCGCATGCCGACTTAGGCACTTCAATTTCCCTGCTCTTGCTCAAAGCAGCCAGCTTTCATTAGCAACCTTCAGTGGTGAAACCTTCTTCCTAAACAGTGCAGCTACCAGTGTCTCTGTTCGATCCAATGTACTCACCTCTTTAGACAATACCTAGGGCAAGGGTGGAGAACTGAGGGCCAGAGTCCAGCACAGTTTGGTGATTTCCCAGTTGTAGCACACCAACCAAACCTGCTGATGAACTGAATCAGGTGTGCATGAGTAGGAAAATCACTAAACTGTGCAGGAATCTGGCCCTCCAGGACTTGGATTCCTAACCCTTGACCTAGGCTAACACCTTTCTGCAGTCACTCTATTCTTAATCACTTACCTATATACACAAAATGTCTTATTCTTTAATTAATAAACAACTGTGATTATTTATTTTCCTTCTAAGTTTGCATAGTTTTAATTTAACCAGACTAAACTACCATGAGATGCTTGTTTGACTCCCACCATTGCTTCTGCTAAATGAGCAAATGTTAATGTTGATTCTGTCTACCACAGGACCCCTACAGTGCTCAATTAATGGTTCTTTTGCATTGATCTTTTGGAGTTGTACTTGAGTCGACAAGAGCAGAGGTTCCTATTCAGTGATAAGGTTCTTTGCAGAAAGGTATCCATTTTGGTTCGGCTACAGTAAAACAATTTCAATTTGCTTTGCCTCTTTCTTTCAAACACCAACTATGTTGTTTGTAGCATGTCAGTTCTTTCTATAAGACTAAAGGCCTTTCTGTAGGCTTGTGACCTTAGCAAAGCTCAAAACTGATAGCCAAATTTACACATGTGAGTTTGGAAACTACAGGTTTTATTTAAATACTGTATCAAGGTTGGTGACCCTAATTTAATAAGTTTTGTTTGTTGTGACTTGTTTCAGTCTAGTCATGAGTTAGCTAAGCGGGAATCTGAATCACAAGTTGGTCAACATGCAACTCAATAAACTGTTTTGGACTCGAGTGTTGCATTAGTTCTTATTGTATCCTCAAAATTGTATCAGCCAAGAACTTTGCACAGACTCTCTTTCAGCTCCCCAAGTCTTACTACCGGTGTGCCCCAGGGTTCAGTACTTGGCCCACTTTTGTTCTTCCAGTAAAATTCTCCCTTGTGACTGTCGTGATTAACCAGTTTTGTTTAATTTTTTTGTTTGTTTGAGTCCAGTCACGAGTTAGCTATGGGTGAGTCATGTATATACAGCAGATTATGGGGACTCGAGACACATTTGAGTCACAAGTCAGTTAAGACGTGACTCAAATGTGTCTCGAGTCCCCATAATCTGCTGTCTATACATCTAGTGTGATATGGTGTTATATATGTATACTTTTAATGTTTTATGGCAAGACTATAAAGTACTTATGTAATACCTACAGAGCAATCACACTCTGTCCCATGGTCTAACTACCGTATCACACACCTCTCCAAATGATCCCCAGAAACCTTGCTGATGTATTTTTGATGTCAGGTTACATCCTTCTTAAAATTGTCTGGTGATACACCACTACTCAGTACCCCGTTGGATCTCATTTCATCCTCAAAATTGTATCTACCAGTTTCAGCTACCCCAGTCTTACTACTGGAGTACCCCAGGGCTCAGTACATGGTCCACTTTTGTTCTTCCAGTAAAGTTATCCATTGGAACTGTTGTGTTTAATCATTTTTGTTTAATTTGTTTGTTTGATTCCAGTCATGAGTTAGTCAAGGATGAGTCTGAATCACAAGTCGGCCAACATGCAACTCAAATGTGAAGTCTGCATCTCTGCTATCTATATGGTGTTTTATATCTACATTTATTATATTTAAAAAAGGCTGCAATGTAAATATGTAATCCCTACAGGACAATCACACTCTGTCATATGGTTTACCCCCATGTTCACACCTCTCCAAATTATCCTCAAAAACCTTGCTATCTTTTTGATGTCAGGTTCCTCCCATCTTGGAAAATGAACTACTCAAGATCCCCTGTTGGTTCTCATTTTATCCTCAAAATTGTCTCTACTAGGCAGCTTGGACAGGCTTCTGTCAGCTTAATACTGTCTTGTCTTAATACTGGCATGCCCCAGGGCTCAGTACTTGGTCCACTTCTGTTCTCTCTGTAAAGTTACCCCTTGTGACTGTTGTGATTAATCAGCTTTTATTTATTTTGTTCTGTTTGTTTGAGTCAAGTCTTGAGTTGGTTAAGGGCATTTTTCTGAACCACAGTGCAGTCAACATGCAACTCAAATGCAACTTGAGTCACCGTCTCTCTACCTTTCGTGTACGAATATGTAAGTGTTTTATGCTGTTTTATATCCATACATTCTATATTTTATAGCAAGGCTTCCTTGCAAATATGCGCTCCCTATAGACCAATCAGTCCTCTGGCTCTTTTTGGACTGGAAGATCTCATCATGCTCTTTATGATGTTCTCAGGCACTCTAGGAGGAAAAGAATGGCTCATCTATAAAAGGCCCATTAGAACAATTGCTTTTTCTGGCTTCCTGTAGGCCTGAGCTGGACTAAGAGCTGTGGAGAGGTTTGTATGTGGGCTGTAAAAGTCATGTGCATCCTTGGGAATGTTGTGGGGAGAATGCTGAGTCCTGACCTAGTTTTTTGGCTCAAATCTGATGATTCTGTTTGCGGCCCTGGTTCCCGAACCTATCTAGATGAGGCGAGCTGAAGAAAACCGACACTGATGAACAATGACACTGCAAGCTCGAACGATTTCTCCTGCATCGGTGTATGTGTACATGAGAGCTATTGACTTTCTTAGCTGCATGAATTGAGAAAGGACAACAAGAGCATGCATGGGAGAAAAGAATGACAAACATTATCTCTCCTTAGTGAAAATGTAGGCAAAGTTGCCATAGCTCCAAGCTTGTAATGTGAGACTGGATGTTATGCCAAATGCAAATATGCATATATATGTATCAGCCAATGTATCTACACTCTACACAAGTATGCAGAGAAACAGATGGACTACAGTCTGTAACTGTAGAACTACAAAGTGTTCCTATATGGTCAGTGGAGCTGATAGAATGGACAGTGAGGGCACATGCAAGAAGGTGGTTTAATGTTATGACTGATGGGAATACATACATATATATATATGTATATATATATATATATATATAT